>PVIC010034040.1:0-19971 GCA_004025085.1 Thryonomys swinderianus
GAAGCAGCAGGAAGTAGAAACAGGAGGGAGGGAAGAGGATGGCCCAGCAGCGATGGCTCCTGTTGGTTCCCCACAATCCCTGTGTCCCTTCTGCCTCTTGCCACCGCAGCCGACAGGGAGGATGCTCGCAGACCGGCACCCTGTCCAGCCCCTGGTCCACCTGGAGCGCCTGGAGCTCATCCGGAACATGTGCAGGGACGAGGCCCTGAGGAATCTCTCGCACACGCCTATCTCCAAGTTCGTCCTGGACCGAATATTTGTCTGCGACAAGCACAAGATTCTCTTCTGCCAGACTCCCAAAGTGGGCAACACGCAGTGGAAGAAGGTGCTGATTGTCCTCAATGGTGCGTGTGCCTTGCGGGCTGCCGGGAACATCAGTCAGGGGCAGATGCCGACGGGCGTGAGGCTGGGAGAGTGCTCGAACAGCTAGGCCCTCCAGAGAGTCTCGGGCTGCAGAAGCTGATGGAATTAATTGACTTTCTTTTGTTTACTCTTCTTCTTCTTCTTTGTCCTCATCCTCTTCTTTCTCCTGTTTCTCTTTTTTCCCTGCACCCCCTCCACTGTGCAGGGATCAGTCCTGACCCTGTGTGTGCTGGGCAGACGCTCCACCCCTGAAGCGGAGCTGCCCTTCCACCCTCGATGGGGTTAATTGAGACCCTGACCATGCTCAGGACTCCACTTTTCACAGGGGTCTCCGCACTGGCCAGTGCCCACCCTGCTGACCTTTGCTCCAATCCTGTTAGTCCTTTGTTCTGGCCCCACCTGTCCCTCTGCAGTAAAAAGCCCCCCACATCCCGTGACCCTGGTACCCTGATGGGTGGGCCTGGGGTCCATCACCCACAGACCGAGAGTTCTGTGCCCATTGGGCAGAAAGATATTGTGCCTTCTTTTCAGCTATGTTCAGAGGTTTAAATGGGCTCAGGAAGTGTGGGGTTTATTGGGAACCAGTGAGATGCAGAGCGACTTCTAACACTGTAGCTCTGACTGCTCAGCTCTTTACACATACTGGGCTTGTTTGTTTAAAGTCCATGTGGTCAGCACTGACCCGGGGAATGGTGGGTCCAGGCTGGTAAAATGCGCTTCGAAAGAGCTTCACTTGGACTCACAGCAGTAGGATGCCTGGCACAGAGTCCAAGCCTGGTGCTGCAGGCTGGTAGCCCGGGCTCTTGGGGCTGCTGGCTGGTATGGGCCACCATGAACCCTCTCCACAGGGACTCTGGGGCTGGGTTTGTGAAGTGATTGAAGAGCAAGGTTCCCAATCAATTGAAAGCAAGGAATACACAGGAAGACCCACAGCTTGGCCCTTGGCAGTGGGAAGCACTTGAGTCAGGAGTGAACACTCACAAGGACAGGAGGAAGCAGGAGCAGGCCACAGTGTGTGTGTGTGTGCATGTGTCTGTGTGTGTGGACACTTGTTACCCCATGGATGTGTACAGGTTTTGTATTTCACATTTCAGTTAAAAATTAAGTTGAGTCTTATGGGGTAGCACACACCTGTAAGCTCAGCACTCAGGAGGCTGAGGCAGGAGGATCTCTGTGAGTTTGAAAGCAGCCTGGGCTTCATCACAAGTTCAAGGCCAGCCTGAACTAACATGGTATGATCAAATTAGTTTTTTAAAATTAAAAAGCAGAACCTTCCTTCCATGACTTTAGTACCTGCCACAGTCAGATAGTTGTGGAGAAGAAAAGGAAACAGTTCTGAGAAGCCCTTTATCATCCGATTTATGGCTTCCCAAAGAAGCACTTCTTAGAGGTCTTGGGCTTATTTCCAAACCAGCACAGGCATTTCCAATGTCTGTTCCCCTCTGGTTTCTTTTCTGTTTGTTTGTTTGCTTTTTGGAGACAGGGTCTCGCTTTGTAGTTCAGCCTGGCCCTGAGCTCACTATGCTGCCCAGGCAAGCCACTGTGAACTCAGCAATCCTCCTGTCTCTGCCTCCCGAGTGCTGGGATTACAGGCGTGAGCCACCACGTCCGGCACTGTGGTATGTGATGTTGATTGTTGGTGGGCATGTCTCCATGCCCAGCATTAAATGTGGTTACCAGGGATCAAACTCAGGTCCTTGGGCTTGCGAGGCAGGCACCAGAACTGCTGAGCTAACCCTCTGGCCCATCCCCTCTGGTTTCTTAAAGAGTGAAAACAAGTGGGACAAAGGGACAGGTTTGCCTGGTCTCACACAGGCACAGGGTGCCCCTGTGGCTGCTGGACTTGCCTTGATGGGTCTGCTGACCCCAAGAGAGAGAGAGTGGGCTCTTCCACCAGCCCTTGGTTCTTTCAAAGCCATCTGGCCACCACTTGGGTAGAGGCCCTGAGAGAGGTGGTTCTGTGCCAGGATGGCAAGATTGGCTCAGAATCGGCGTTAGGGGGCATGGCTGAACTGTCCTGGCATCATGACTGTGTACACCAGGAGAAAGACCTGCCCAGCCCCCAGCCCCAGGATGAGCCCCACCCTGGCTGCCTGCTTCCCGTGATGTGACGCACCTGTGCCCCACTCTGTTCCCAGAGACTGCAGCGTTCCTCGCCGTAGCTGGATTTTCCTAGCACCAAACACCTTTGCCGGTCACCAGGCCAGGCTGCCCAGAGGGTTCCCAAGAAGCACGACCAGCCTGGGGCCACTGTGCTGGGAGGGCAGCCAGGGACCACGGCATTGTGGTGGGCGCCCTGTTCAGCGGGCCTCTCCTTCTGGTGTCTCCCCAGTGTCAGGAGAATAGGTGTTATTGATTTTAGGAGTTTTGTTACCAGGCTTTGAGCTTTTTCCTGTTTCGTTTATTTATTTTGTGGTACTAGGGATTGAACTGAAGGCCTTCACACTGCATATCCCAGCCCTTCTTTTTCTTTTTTATTTGGAGACAGGGTCTTGCTAAGTTGTCTGGGTGGGGCTCACATTTGAGATCCTCCTGTCTCAGCTTCCCAGGGTACCAAGCTTTGTTTAATGACAGCTTTAGCCATGACAGCCTTGCCAGGGTTAGACGCTACAGTACTTCTCTCTCCCTTCTCCATTCCACCATCCTGTCTTCCTCTGCCTGGCTCAAGGCTTACCCAAGGCTTGTCTTCCCCTCTCCATGCTGCTAGCGGGAGCAGCTGGAACTCAGGCATGAGTTCATGGTACATGAGTGAACATGGGGACTGAGATGAAGCTGGAGGCAGCTTCTTTAGCAGCCACATTGAGGCACCAAGGCATCTTCCCATTTCCTCCCCAGGAGCCTTTCCGTCCATTGAAGAGATCCCGGAGAACGTGGTACACGACCATGAGAAGAACGGCCTCCCACGCCTCTCCTCATTCAGTGAGCCTGAGATCCAGAAGCGGTAAGAGCAGGGTCTGCAGCAGGGGCACGGAGGTATCTGGGGAAAGTGTCCTGAGCACCAGCCTCCGGATAACTTGCTGTGGACTGGAACTTGCTTCAGTCCGAGGACTGAATGGGGCCGTTGATTTGGTGTTTAAGCGACCACCATGAATGAGCCCAGCATCCTGCAGGTGCAGACTGAGCCCTGTGAGAATCTCAGGATGTTTTTTCTAGCCTTACCACCGTGCCTTCCATGAATACTATGCAGTCCTACTAAGAGGCACGAGTGCAGGTATGATAGCACAGGCCTATATCCCAGCACTCAGGCTGAGGCAAGCGGATTGCCATGTCTGAAAAATCAGAAATAAAAAAGCCTGAGGATTTAGCTCAGTACAGAGGTTCTGAAATTCTGGCCCTGCAGAAAGAAGGGAAAACGAGCTCCTCAGAGTAACTCTGTGGCCTCTGTCAATCCTGTCTTACTCAGACTTCCAAATTTACAGAAGTTCTCGAAGGTTTGAGTTATTCTAGTCATCAATAAAACATTCATTACATAGAGTCCTCCCAGGGAGTTCTGGGAGGAATGTGGTGACCTGGGATAGTTGAGTTTTTTGATCTATGCCAAAATTCCAGGAAAAGAGCCCTGGATCCAACAGGACTTGACCTAGCGAGGGTTCCATGGGTAGCGGTCACTTCACTTTCCTTCTATATTAGTTATTTCCTCATTGCTAGGACAGACACATGACACTCACAACTTAAAGGAGGAGATGGTTGCCTCAGCTCACAGTTTGTAGAGGTCTTAGTCCATAGTAAGTTGCTCCAAGATGGAGTGGTTTGGCAGAGGGGCCTGGCAGAGGAGAAGCAGTCCATGGCAGGGCAAGCAGGAAGTAGTAGGGCCTTACTTTTTTCCCTTTTTATTCCATCAAAGCTGCAAGCCTATTGACTGGTGCCACCCACAACCAGGATGGGTCTTCCCTCTTCATCAATTCATCATCCACACCCAGAGCTGTGCTAAACCCATCAGTGGACAGATCCAGCATCACACGCCCATGATCCCATCTCTCCCCAAATCTCCACTTAGGAGTACATGAGACTTTGGTGGTGGTGGGGCATATAAATGAATGTATGCTCTAAGACCCTCTGTCATAGCCTCTAAGAACATCAAGCTAACCACCTGTTTGTTTTCCTAGATTGAAAACATACTTCAAGTTTTTTATAGTGAGAGATCCCTTCGAACGACTCATCTCTGCCTTTAAGGACAAGTTTGTGCACAATCCCCGGTTTGAACCTTGGTACAGGCATGAGATTGCCCCGGGCATCATCCGCAAGTACAGGAAGAACCGCACAGAGACACGGGGGATCCAGTTTGAAGATTTTGTGCGCTATCTGGGTGACCCGAACCATAAGTGGCTTGACCTTCAGTTCGGGGACCACATCATCCACTGGGTGACATATGTGGAACTGTGTGCACCCTGTGAGATCAAGTACAATGTGGTCGGACACCACGAGACGCTGGAGGAGGATGCCCCATACATCCTACGGGAAGCTGGCATAGACCACCTGGTGTCCTATCCAACCATCCCTTTGGGCATTACTGTGTATAACAGAACCAAGGTCCAGAGCTACTTCCTGGGCATCAGCAAGCGGGACATCCGACGTCTGTATGCCCACTTCGAGGGGGACTTCAAGCTCTTTGGGTATCAAAAACCGGATTTTTTGCTAAACTAAATGTGAGTCTGTGAATGCAGCATCTTTATCAGCGTAAGAGATGCCCAGGTGAAAATCTGGGCACAGGAATGACTTCTCACCACAGCACTGCTTACAAGACTCCCTGGGTCTGGTCTGCAGGAGAGTGAAGCTGTAGCCTGGCGGCCCATCCAGGCTTAGGTATAGGATGCCGAGGGCTCTGTGCACCTAGCCCGTGTCTTTGGGACACGTGGATCTACCATTTCCTGTGAGAGGTGGGACACAGTGTAGCAGTTGTCAAAGAGGGAGTTACATCTGTGGCTGTCCAGGCTAGAACGGTGGGCATATTAGCCACTGCTGAATGGCAGAAATAGAAGGTACCCAACAAAGGTGAGATGGAGCAACAGCAGACACTCTTGAGGCTCGTGCATGATCACATCTGGGTCATGGGGTGACACCCCTCGCTCCTTTGGCACTGGTGTAATCACGGAGGCAAACCAGACTTCCCATAGCTATTGGTTCTGTGGTGGTCAGTGGTAACCACAGAGAGGTGCCACTGGTCCATTTGTTCAGAACCACACCATGTGACGCTTGTCCTTTCTGAGGCTCTGCATGCCAGCTGCCCTCACCCAGCACAGCTTTGGGACAAGAGGGAGGGGTAGATTCTTTCCATTTGAGCAGGGGACACTAGGGGTCTAAGAAGGAATGTGGCATAGGAGGCTGCCGTGGATGGGCCCCTGTGTCCTGCATCACACACCGCCCATCTTGAGGGCTCCCCACCTCCTGCAGCATTTACTTCAGAGGGGAGGAAGAACTGAACATCTGCCATCCGACATGCCAACCAGAGGGAACCAAACTTGGGCACAGCATGGCAGCATCACGGGGTTCGGGGGGCTCGCCATCCCAGAGTCTCCTCACCTCCACAAGGCCCTTTTCTGCTCATGCCACCGTGCTAGACAAAGGGATCAAGAGTCGGGTAACCACATTCACCAGCAATAAACCCTCCAATGCAGCCTTTCGGGCCCAGAGGCAGCCCCACTGAGGTTGAGTGGCCTTGGCTGTCTCCGAACCCACTGGCTGAGGTGACTGGATGGTGTCCCTGAGCCTTGGTGATGCTCACAGCTGCATTGTGCGTATGGCCAGGCTGGAGGAGGGAAGTAGGCCCACCTCCAAGGCTGCCTCGCCTTCTCAAGATAGCTTCCTGAATTTTTAAATGTGAAAGTGAAACAAAATGTAAAATATGTGCCAAACCAGACGTGCTGCAGCTCCAGGGAAGGTGCTCTGGGCCATGAGTGAGCCCGGGGCTGGCGACAGAGACAGGACTGCGGGCAGAAGCAAGCCATCGTCCTCAACTGCTGTGCCAACGATGCAACGTTGAGCTATTTTTCTACCGACTTTCAGCGAAGTCTTGTTAGAACCATTTCAGACCTGATGAGCTGATGAATTACCTCTTTCCTGTTTGAAAAGTCAGTGTGAGAAATGTATGTGAATTTAAAGCCTTAAAATTAGTCCTAATTAAAATAGTGTTTTCTCTCAGAAACAAAAACTTGGTCCATGGGCTGGTTTTTGTTTTGGTTTGGTTTTTGCCCTCCCCTGTGCCATTTGGATCAGTTTGCTGAAGCATTTTGTCAAACAAGTAGAAGCTACTATCAGAATACTTCGTGGACATCTCAATGTGCTCAGCACAAGGCTGCTTCCACCCACTGGCTCCAGGTGCCATGCCCTGGTGTGGACATCAGTGCCCCAGAATGGTGCCACCTTGCCCCTCTGCAGCTTCTTGGTCTCCTGGACTAGCTTCTTCCTGCCTCTGTGCCCACAGTGACTGGCCCACCTTTCCCTGCAGGCAGCTTCCTCACAGCTGTGCCACCTTCAGAGCTCATGACTCCACATCCTTCTGGGATCAATGCTCCAGTCTCACTGGAGCGGCAGTCTCACTGGTGTGGCAGAGTCACCCCACAGCTCAGGAGGTACCGTGGCCCTTCGGCTTGATATTACCTTGCCTCCATAGAGCTGCCCATGGGATACTGCCTGGCACTGATCTCCCCTTGGCTGGTGGGCTCTGGGCCTGCAGTGATTGTGGCAGCTCTGATGACCTAGAGATTCTTGGGCCTCTTTCTTTCAGATGTCTGCAGCCTACTTTTTGACTCCTTCCAGCTCCTTCTGGTCCTTCTTGATATCGCTGCTAATGTGATCCTTCTTTGCTCCCAGATCTGGCTGGGGAGAGAGTCAGGACCATGTTCCACATGCTGCCCGTATCCTCAGTGTTCTCTTGGTTCACTTGGTTACTTTTCTCATAGTAAGGAGGTGCTGAGAATCCCGAATCTTTGTGCTTTCAGTTTTGCTTAATAAGTCCCTTGAAGTCATTTCTTTCTTCTCCCATCTTGCCGTACAGATGCTTCTCAATGCGCCACTTGCTGATAAAGCCATTGTAAGTTGGAAGATCCTGTGTCGGAAGTATGTTTCGTGGACCAAACCATTTCACAACACAGCACACTGTAGAGTCTTGGTTGCTTCCCTGTGAGTGTGGCTGGGAGCCACATTTTACTGTCCTGCCCAGATTGAATATTGCTGAGCTAGAAAAAGATCAAAATTCAAAGCACAGTTTCTACTACATGCATACTGCCTCCACACGATCCCAAAATGTAAAACTCTTACACTGAACCCTCATAACCATCTGTGTCAGCAGTTGGAAGGAACTGGAATATCTTCAACACTGCCTAGAAATCCCAGCTAAAGATCCCATTTCTTTTTTTTTAATTTTAATTCTTTATTGGTACAATTTATATACATCTCACAATCACACATAACATCGGAAAATTTGTACCAATATATGACACAAGTTAATTCTCATTTTTACCCATATCCCTATCCACCCACACCTCCCCACCCCCTATATACATGCTCTTTTATTTTCAGGATCATATTTATTCCTTCCCCTCATTACATTCCCACATCAAATTTCCTCTGGAAACTTCCCATTCTACAAAAACTGTCATACTTTCTAGAGCTCATTTGTATCTACAGGTGCTCATATCAAAGAAAAGATCAGGTATTTGCCTATCTGTGATCTGTTTATTTCACTTATTAGTGTCCTCCAGGTGTATCCATTTGCACATAAATGACTCAAACTTCTCATTCTTTATGGCATAGTAATACTCCATTTTATATTTTAAAAAATCCACATCTTTATCCACTCTCCAGTTTATGGACATTTGGGTTGTTTCCAAGATTGAGCTATCATGAATTGAGCTTCTATGAACAAGGGCATACATCTGTCTTTCCAATGTGATTTTTAAAATTCCTTTGGATATATTCCTAGCAGGGGGATAGCAGGGTCAAATGGGACCCCTAGTCCTAGTTTTCTGAGAAATCTCCACATAGATCTCCACAATGGTTGCACAAGTCTACAATCCCACCAACAGTGGAGAAGGGTTCTTTGCTCTCTACAGCCTCACCAGTATTTATTGTTGGTTGATTTTGTAATAGTGGCCATTCTTTGTGGAGTGAGATGAAATTTCAGTGTTGTTTTCATTTGCATCTCTTGAAGGACCAGTGATGTTGAGCATTTCTTCATATGCTTCTTAAATGCTTTGACTTCTGCCTCTAAGCCTGCTGGAAAACAGGTTAGGCAAAACTCTTGGAGACATTGGCTTAGGCAGAGACTTTATGAGTAAAACCTCTATAGCACAAGAACTAGCAGAAAGAATCAACAAATGGGATCTCATCCTACTGAAAAGCTTCTGCACAGCAAAAGAAGTCACTGGCACTGCTAAAAGACAACCAACAACATGGGAAAAAATCTTTACTAGCTGTTTATGAGACAAAGGGCTATTATCTACAATATATAAAGAACTTAAACAGATCAGCCTCCCCAGATTTAAAGACCCATTTCAAAAATGGGGATCTGAAATAAAGATCCCATTTCTTCACTCACAAGCTCTCCTTCTCATAGAATGGTAGAACACAAAAGCATTTCATCTAATTCCTTACCCTTTGAGAGCAGTGATTGCTTTTCCTGATTCCAAAAATGTGTCCCGGAGGCCTCTGCAGAAAGGCCTTTACCGTCCACCTCTCTGCCACCTTCTATACATGATGACCTATGCTCCAAGAAGAGGGACACTGGCTTTTCTGCATAGCTTTCTGAGCCATCACCAGAATCATCTTTCACGCCCATATTTCTAGCATAGACCTCAAATCTCCAGCCTCCAGGTGTCAGCCTGTTCCAAAGTTGTGCCAGTGACTTTAGAGGTGTTTGAGCAACATCCTATTTTTCAGTTCCAGTCTCTGTCTCAGTCTGGTGGTCATGAGCTAATGTAATAAAATACCAGAGACTGAGTTAACAAAAATTTCTGAAGGTTTAATCTGGCAAGCCCAAGATCAAGGTGTCTACGGGTTTGGTTCTTAGTTAAGTTTTTTCCTGGCTTACAACCAGCTGCCCCTCTGCTGTGCCCTTGTGTGACGGGGTGCTCTGGTCTCCCTTTGTAGAAAGATGCTGACCTCATAATGGGGAGCCCTTGTGACTTCCCCTTGGTTTTCTCCCAAAAGTCCCGGTCCCTTTGTACATTGTGGGGATTAGGAGTCAGTGTGTATTTTAGGGGGCACAATTATCCTGTAACACTGGCCCACAGGACAAGGGTTCTCTCCTTAGCAGCACAGCTTCTGAAAACAAGATCCCCTAGCGTTGAGCCGCTTGGGCCATGTACAGAGCCTGGTGCGCTCTGCGTGGACATTTGTCAGCAACCCCCATGGCTGTCCTCGAGTGCCCTGGCCTGGCTGGCACAGCCACTGGATTTCTCACAGCCCTCCACTGTTGCCAGCATTCGATACAGGGGTAAACTATGGTCTGATGCCGCTTCAACCACCACTGCACCCCAAAATCTCATTATTTAAAGGATTTGAAAAGTAATCATTACTTTCTAAATAATTTACAATGGTATGATCTTAATACAATTTAATTTTAGGTAATCTTTCTAGTTTTAAATAGGCATTTAATACATTTTAAACATCTTTTTTGGGGTGCCACATTTCATTAGAAATGTAACTTTTCTAAAGCCTGTAGTCATATATAGTCTTTCCTTCAAATAACTAAGTATGAATGTAATGATAATATCAAAGGAAAATTCTGATAAGAAGTGTTTCTCTTGTGAACAGATGTAAAAAATAGAATGAGGAGTCAAGTCCAGGTATGGCATAACTGCAGTGCAGGTGGAAAGGCATGGCCTCATCATACTCCCAATTATGTAATTACTTTTCCTAGATAGCATTGCTCCCCACAAACCCCAGGATGTGACATCACTTCCTTGGCAACATCTCTAAACAGAACCCGGAATCCTGAGCTCACTTGGCTGGAGCCAGTCAACGGAACACGCTGAGCTGCTTCTCCACCTTGTGAAGCCACAGCCGCAGGACCCCAGGCAGTGAGAGAGTATCTGTGAGAGACTGAGAAAAGGGCTCACTCCATTCAGGCCACACTGCAGCAGCCACACGACAGTCACGGATGCCCCAGGGGAGGTCTCCCCAGAAGTGACAAGTGACTTACCAAAATCAAGGTGCTCATATGAAGCTTCCATAGGCCCAAATACCAGTGGCAAGAAGGAGTCCAGGACAAGTTTCAACAGGCCCAGAAACAGCCAGAACCTCTGGAACGGTTTCCCCAGAGCTAGACACAAAAACCTAGAGAGTCAAAGTCCAGGTTGGGAGGCCGAAGAAAGACCCTGAGAGGCCTCGTGTATGTCTCCTTGTGCCTGGCTGCTGCGATGGGAAATAACCTCACGGAGTGCCCTGCAGGATTCTGCCCAGTGTGGTCAGCTGTCAGGGCGCATTTGCTCTCTGGGTCCTTCCTGCCAGTTTTCCTGGGCAACTGACCCTCCTGTGGTCTCTTCTTAGAGGGCACCTCCACAACCTGCACCTCTACCCGATCAGCCCTGGTGTTGGGAAGAGACATCATGACAATGTTTTTTAAGAATTTCATCTCCATTGAGGGCCTTTGTGATAAAGATCGAGATATGTGGCCTTTGGACAGTAAACACTTTTTCACCACAGATTGGACAGATGAGGAAGGAGGTCTGTATCTTGTGTCACCTCACTTGGAGTTAGAAGGAGCCTTTAGGCCTTCTGAGCTACAGAACAACCCTGAGCTCTAAGTTCATGCACCGCCTTGTACATCACAGCATCCCCAAGGGCCTTGTCCAGCAGAAGGTAAATCCATCCTCTGGAGAGGCGCAGGCCCTGGGAAAGCTGCGCTGTGCCAACAGCCACAATTTTCAAGCCCAGCGTTTCAGCAGCGGGCTGACTGTGCCATCTGCACAGACCATATCTGGATGCCAGGTATACAAGTGTGTGGGCTATAGACTCGCAGTTCATAAGAAGTGCCACAAACTCATCACAGTGGCATGTGGCAGCATTCCCTGCCACCAGAGCCTGTGATGCCAGTGGATTCATTGGCTGTGGCTTCAGACCCAGCACCAACAGCTGTCCCACAGAATTCTTCTGGTCATGAGGGTTTAGAGCAAGGTGATGAAAAGAACGAGGCCGGGAATGCCTGGGCAAGTGGTAAAGCTTCACCGAGCCTAAGTCTTCAGGACTTCAACCTGCTCCGCGTGATGGGGAGAGGGAATTATGCCAAAGTACTGTGGGTTCAACAGAAAATGTCAGATCATCTTTATGCAGTGAAAGCAGTGAAAAAAGAGCATGTCAACACGGATCGTGCAGACAGAGAAGTGCGTTTTGGAGCAGATGTCGAATCGTCCTTTTCTCGCTGGCCTGCACTCCTGCTTCCAGACCCCACACAGGCTGCTCTCCATTCTAGACTCTGTCAGTGGCAGACATATGATGTGTCATATGCAGCAGCAAAGAAGACTTCCTGAGAACATGCCAGGTTTTAGTCTGCAGAAATCAGTTTAGCATTCAATTACCTTCATCAGCGAGGGGTACTTTATACAAATTTGAAATTGGACAACTTATTACCAGATTCAGAAGAGCACATTGAAGTCACAGACTTCTGTGTGGGTAAGAAAGGCTTACAGCCAGGAGATACAGCTGGAACTCTCTGCGGCACTCCAAATTACCTGGCTCCAGAAATTATAAAAGGAGAATATTATGGCTTCAATGTGGACTGCTGAGCTCTTGGAGTAATGATGTTTGAGAGGATGTTCAGAAAGTCTCTCATGTATGTATACACACACACATATATGTAAATGAATATTAGGGAATATTGAATTTTTGTCAATAGAGTTGCTTTTTATGTTTGATTTAAATTACAATGAGGCAATTCCTTAACTTGTAAATGCCTTCTATTCATTGAGAGGAGATAGAAAGTATACTACTTTTTTAGCTATTTACTTAGTTACTAAGTAGAATGTCTTTTTTTTTTTTTTTGAAACAGGGTCTCGCTTTGTAGTTCAGGCTGGCGCTGAGCTCACTATGTAGCCCAGGCAAGCCTGGAACTCAGCACTCCTCCTGTCTCTTTCTCCCGAGTGCCGGGATTACAGGGGTGACCCACCATGCCCGGCAGTAGAATGTCTTTTAAGTAGAATGTTTACATCAAACCAAATTACTTGCTCTTTAGGACCCCAGGTTATGAACTCTTCAGGAAAATCCAAAAAATAGTGACAATTTTTAATTTATGGAAAACATATACATTATAGTTTTACCTCCTTTAGTTAAATTTTTTGTTTAGTAGGACAACACATGAAATACATAATAGAATTCATTTCAGGGGCAGAGTTCTTCAAAATATTTTTATCAAAATTACTGATGAGTGGGTTAGAGATTTAGCTCAGTGGTTCCCCGCCTGCCTAGCAAGTGCAGGGTCCTTGGTTTGATCCCAGTGACCACGCACAGTGATATGATATTGGGCGTGGTGATTCATGCCCATCAGCAATCAGTACCACACCCCACAATGCTGGTCATGGTGGCTCACGCCTGTAAACCCAGCACTCAGGAGGCAGAGGTAGGAGGATTGCTGAGTCGAGGTTTGCCTGGGCTACACAGTGAGCTCAGGGCCAGCCTGAACTACAAAGCGAGACCCTGTCTCAAAACAAAACAAAACAAAACAAAATACTGATGAGTAATTTATTATTTAAAGAGTTGCCAGTTATAGCTTTTGTGTTTTAGTACTATCTTTAAAGAACTTAAAAAGTAACCATCACCTTCTAAATAATTTACAATGGTATGATCTACAATTTAATTTTAGCTAATCTATCTAGTTTTAAATAGGCATTTAGTACATTTTAAACATCTTTTTTGGGGGTGCCACACTTCATTAGAAATGTAACTTTTCTAAAGCCTGTAGTCATATATAGTCTTTCCTTCAAATAACTAAGTATGAATGTAATGACAATGTCAGAGGAAAATACTTATAGACATTCACATGTTCATTTCCAAAGCATATACATTTCTCTTAATGGCTGGGACTTGTTTTAAAACAAAAGTCAGTATCACAACATAAATTAAGAGAGAATTTTAACATGTCAGAAATACATTATGATCTTGTTTCTAAGGGTTGTTCTTTCCCATAGGGCATTTTGAAATATAAAAGAGTCATGCAGGATATTTGTTTAACATATTTATTACGGAGCCCACATTTGAATTCTTTTGGGCTTTTGTTCCTCATTTTGAGAAGAACTTTCTTCAGGTTATTTTGTTCTGCAGTTAAACAGTAAAAGTGTGTTTATGGTATAATATTTTAAGATGCTGTAAGCAGCAACTTACAACTTTATGAACATTTTTTTTTTTTTTTTTTTTTTGCTTTTTTGGAGACAGGGTCTCGCTTTGTAGTTCAAGCTGGCCCTGAGCTCACTATGGTGCCCAGGCAAGCCGCCGCAAACTCAGCAATCCTCCTGTCCCTGCCTCCCGAGTGCTGGGATTACAGGCGTGAGCCACCACGCCCGGCATTGTGGTATGCGGTGTTGATTGCTGGTGGGAGTGAGTCTCCACGCCCAGCATTGTATGTGGTTTCCGGGGATTGAACTCAGGACCTTGCACTTGCGAGGCAGGCGCCGGAACCACTGAGCTAACCCTCCGGCCCTTTATGAACATTTTTAAACAAATTTTAAATGAATGACTTTAGATATCTTGCTTGCTCCTCTCAAGAAAGTTTTACCAGTTTTGCAAAGGTATATGAATGATGAGCTTTTTTCTTTTGATGAGGTTTTAACTGTTATTCAGGGTGGTCTTTTGTTTTTAAAATTTGTAAGTTATAAGATGGGCTGTTCATATTTTATGCAAAATTGCATTACAAATGTTTTGACTGTATTCTATTTTTTGCAGTCTTTATGTGTCATGTCAATTCTTTTCATATTACGAAACTCACCAGGGGAATAAGGCAGTTTACAATCAGAATAGTTGGCATTTTGCTTGTTCTATGAAATCATTTATTTTGAATAAGCCTCTAGTCAGATCATTTTACACACATGAACCCTGGATTAAAATTCAAGTATCTTGTTTAATACCAGTATATTTACTTCATAAATTTGTTTTGTTTTGACTTTTGTCATGTAGAGTCCTGCCTTGGTTATCATAGTGTAATTTGTATTTGTGTACCTTTTTTTTTTTTTTTTTGAGACAGGGTCTCGCTTTGTAGTTCAGGCTGGCTCTGAGCTCATTATGTAGCTCAGGCAAGCCTCAAACTCAGCAATCCTCCTGTCTCTGCCTCTTGAGTGCTGGGATTACAGGCGTGAGCCACCACGCCCGGCACTGTGGTATGTGGTATTGATTGCCGGTGGGCGTGAGTCTCCATGCCCAGCATTGTATGTGGCTACCGGGGATCGAACTCAGGACCTTGCACTTGCGAGGCAGGTGCCAGAACCACTGAGCTAACCCTCCGGCCCTGTGTACCTTCTTTTTAATGTTAAAAATCTTTAAATAAAACAGTTAATAAACATTTTTTTAAAAAGTAGTATGGGAAGTGGCATCTTCATTTGGATGGCAGTCTTCTCTTGAATAAAACTAAATTCTGACCCACGCTCCTGAAGGGAAGTGTGGGGCTGCTCTCCCGCCCCGGGGCTCCCAGGTCCTGCCAGGCCTAGGCCGGAATTACCCTGGCTTTTTGGGAAGGTGCCTGAAGCTCCAGCCTGCCTCCACCCCAGTGAACTCGTGACCTCCGCCCCTTCCTGTCTCAGAGGACACAAAAAACAGCTGGGACAGGCTCTGGGGAGAGAGTGCCACCCCAGAAATGAAGGGCTCTGGAACCACAAGGCCGGCGGCCCCCACAGCCTTTGGCGGCCCTGGAACTTAGGGGTGAAAGCCAAGCTTCTCAGGAGGACGAGGAAGTTTCCCCAACCCCTTTGCTGAGAGCTGGCTGAGGAAGAACCCGGCCAGGGCTACTGGACCCCGCGACCTCGCTGTTCCCGGGCCACCCTCGGTTCCTTGTTTGGGGGGTCTCCTTTTGCTGCCTGGACATTTCAGAGCCCAACTGGCAGGGAAAGAGGTTAGATTTTCTTAGGAGACAACTTGGCCTCTCCCAATGGTCAGCTTTTCCGTTTAACTTCTGTGTGAGTCGCGAAAGGCACTGAGGACGGGGAGACTGTTGGGGTGCCCGCGAGCCCGCGGGTGTGCCGCCCCCCGTTGGAGGCGCAGAGGACGCCGAGCTAAATCCCAGGCCCCGGGTGGCGGAGGGCCGGGGCGGCGGAGGGGCCGGGAGCCGGGCTTACAAGAGACCCGGAAGCCTCAGTTCGGCCTGGAGCGCTGCACCGCCAGAGCTCGCGCTCTGCATTCTTGCCTAGCTTCTCTGTAAGGATTTGTCCCAAGAATGAATCACTGTAAATGCGAAACCACCGCGTTGGTGACACTTTCTGCTGTAATCTTTTCATAGTCCTTGGTGGAGGGACCTGGATGGAGGTCTTTTGAACCCCTTAAAATGGGCGTGGCTGCTCTCATGAGACTCCGGTCCCGAGGAGAGCGGCGCTAACGCGACAGGCAGAGCGTGCAGGGGAGATGGCTGCCGAACGACCCTGGGCTCTGTCACCGTCCACACCACCGAGCGGGTGACGAGGGAGACTGGCTTCGCTGTGGCCACGTGGAGGAGATTCGGCGTTGGCTGGAACCTTAATTTCTGACAGGCACCAATCAGCTCCCTTCCTCTGTGGAATCCATGGCGGGAGTGGGGAGGGGGTTGGAGGTGGGGAACCCGCCCCAGCTAAACCTGCCGCGGCGGGCGGGGAAGTCAGCGCCTCCTGCTGGTGATCTCTGGTCAAAACTGGTGGAGATGGGGGGGTGGGGTTGTAAGGCTTCATCAAAGGGCAAATTACAAGTCATGTGTTTGGGGGTCTTTCTCTCTCTGATGGAAAGTAAATGTCTTGTAAACGTAACCCTGAGAAAACTTAATCCTCACAGTGCATTTTAATTTAGTTAGAGCTGCTGAAATAAGAACCTCGGAGCACAAATGCCACAGAATGCCCGCTGAAGGACATGTGCGCATCTCCTTGCTGAGGCCTGTCACCCCAACTTTGGTTTGTCCATGGCGTGTGTTTAAATCTTCTGGACAATGTTCCCGGATCGAGGCAGTAGGATCCCTTGCTCAGGAGGGGCGCGGTGGGGCCAGATCCGGAAGGTGACAGGGAGTGAGTGGGTTCAGGGAGCTCCCGGTCGGCTGTGGAAGCTGACGCTCAGGTAGCCATTCTTCACCTTAACAATGGGTGCTTAATACAAGGGCTGACCAAAAAAAAAAAAATGGTGACTATTTAACTTGAAGAACACTTACTACAGCCAGAGGCACACTGCCAGGAGCCCCCCTCAACATATCATATCCCCCTTCACTTTGAACAGACTCACCCCACCATTCTTACCATGCTCTGAAGCAGTTCTGGACGTCTTCTTTCATGAATGTCTTTTTAAGGTGTGATAAAATATGGAAAGTGCCATTGCTGACCATCATCCAACGAAAGCCAGGTTGTAAAAACACGGTGCCGTGTCCTCATCCCATGTTATTCACTGTGTGTGGGGCGTACCACTTCCGGCTCTTCCCCGAAGTCAAAATGGCCATGAAAGGGAAACATTTTCAGTGGATTCAGGATGTGCAGGAGCCGGGGCAACACAAAGACACTCAGGAGAGAGCACGTGAGAGCTGCTTCAGGAAATGGTAAAAGAGCAGAATTAGTGTGTTTGAAACGAGGAGGGTACAGTAGTTCGAGGGAAGTTAATGGCAATGTGTCTTTTACTTTAAAGAATAAAAAAACATTCATGAAACATTCTGATCACACTGGGCAGGTATTGTGCAGCCACAGGATGGGGCCTCTTCTGCCTCTGCCTCGTCACTGAGGGGAGGTCCCTTCTCAGTGTCCTCCTTCCCCTGCTTTAACCTCAGCAGCATCTTCCCTTCCTCGTCTCATCCCACTCTGTGACCCGCAGTGCAGAGGCAGAGCTGTGCCCAGCTGGGCCTGGCCGTCTCGGTTTCTGCCACCCCAGAAATGAAGGCTCAAGCACGGGCCAGGCAGGATCGTGGCTGACTCTGGCATCTGCTGCCTGCGACCAGCTCTGGAAGCAGAGTCTGCAGGAGGCTGAAAACCAGCACATTCCCAGGGGTCAGAGGACCCGGAGTGGCCACCTCCACCTGGAGCACCTGTCCTCTCACAGATGAGTGACCTGTGCCTGGAAACCCAGATGTACCCTTTGTCACTACTTTAATGGAAACTAAATTTTGGGGAGAGCTTGTAAGTGAAAAAAAAAGCAGCTTCCCAGAGACCAACATCTCACTCACTGGTGAGAGCCACGCCCAGCGCAGGCCATCAGGGTCTCCACTCCCTTAAAGACATGCCAGCTCTTTTACGGAAAGAGTGGCACTACCTTTCAAACTTAAAAGCTTTCAGGACAACTGCTCACAAACTCCATCTTTAAATACAAATGACTGGCCTTTTGTCTCAGGAAGAAAGCTTTTAAAAATATTTACAAAATCACTTCTCAGCCTTTTGGCTAAGATCAAGTGTAAAAATATTTACAAAGACCTCCTCCATTTAAACGAAGGACTGTTCTTAGGACGATTGAAGGGTGTTTCTCAAAATAAGAAGGTAGTTTGACAGCTGCTGGTGTTTAGCCTCTAAATGTCTACTTGGCTGAGGACCAAAGTACAGTTTAATTTAGGAGGTAGTTTTATTAGATGCACATTTTTTCCCCAAACAATTTGTGACTTCCCATACACAGAAGAGTATACCAGTAACTAGACACCAAGATCAAGGTGTCTGCAGGTTCAGTTCTTAGTTAAGTTTCTTCCTGGCTTACATCCAGCTGCCCCTCTGCTGTGCCCTTGCAAGATGGGGTGCACTGGTTTCCCTTTGTAGAAAGATACTGACCTCGTAATGGGGACCCCTTGTGACTTCCCCCTGGTTATCTCCCCCAAATCTCCCTCACCTGTACACTGTGGGGACTAGGAGTCTTTGTATTTGGGGGGCACAACTAACCTGTCACACTGGCCCACAGGACAAGGGTTCTCTCCTTAGCAGCACAGCTTCTGAAAATAAGATCCCCTAGCATTAAGATCCCCTAGCATTGAGCTGCTCGGGCCATGTACAGAGCCTGGTGCTGGATATTTGTCAGCAACCCCCATGGCTGCCCTCGAGCACCCTGGCCTGGATGGCATGGCCGCTGCATTCTTCACAGCCCTCCACTGCTGCCGGCATTCGGTACAGGGGTAAACTATGGTCTGATGCCACCTCAACCGCCACTGCACCCCAACATCTCATAAAACATTCGCTTTGTGTCTTCTCTACCTCCTAGTTACTGAGGATGAGGGTGCTAAATAAGAGAACACCTCCCACCACACATGTGTGTAAAAGCTGCCGATTTCTAAATGCCTCTCCACTTATTGTTGCCTTTTTCCTTAGAAAAATACCCTACATAAAAGAACATCAACAACTTTTACTTTGCCATCTGACAGTAAATTGAGTGCAATATATACTTTAGAATCTTTTGTACCAGTTTGCAGATCTGACCTCAGCCCTGACCCCAGCACTACACACTCAACATTCAGTCACCTCTGAAAGCACCCCTCCCTGTGACTGCTCGAGACTTTAGGGGGACATCTAGAAACAAATCATAACAATAAGTAAGCCTCCTTGCGCTGAGTGAAAGAAAGTCTTGGATAGTTGTCTAAAGTATGTAGACACCTGGTGCACTGGACAAGCTGCCCAGAGCATATGGCTAAATACTATGGCTGAACTTCATATCTTGCAGCCTTGCCTAAGAGAGTGAACTCTTGCTACACTTGAATCTTGCTGGCCAGTCCAAGGGCTGAGGTGGGCTTATGCACTACAACTCCAACAAAGGCCCAAGAGTGACTCCCACATAGGAAAGAATGTCTGGCCCCATAAGAGGGGACCCGATCCTGCAGCCTCTTCCTGCCTTTGGCTCTGCTTTACCCCCAGGTGCTGCAGACACCTGCCAAACCCAACATTATCTAGGGTCAAGGGTTAAAGGAATGAGGCATCTCTGTATTTTCTCCCTTGTACTGTAGTGCAAACTCTTTATTATGTGGTATAATACCAAAACATATGGTTAATGTTCAAAGTTTTACATTTTTAACATTTAATGTTACAGTTTTACATTTTTTTTTTTTAAGACAGGGTCTCACTTTGTAGTTCAGGCTGGCTCTGAGCTCACTATGTAACCCAGGCAAGCCTCAAACTCAGAAATCCTCCTGTCTCTGCCTTCTGAGTGCTGGGATTACAGGCGTGAGCCACCACGCCCAGCTACGGTTTTACATTTTTACATTTACAAATTATTACTGTAGAGGACACATTGCCACAAATCTCCCTCAAAATCCTCCCCCTCACTTTCAATACAATGACCCTACACCTGCCACTGTCTCAAGCAGTCTGGAAGTCTCCATTCATGAGTGTCTTTACAGGGCCTGATAAACAAAATAGTATGTGAACATGATTGCTGAGCATCAAAGAATGGAAAGGCAGCTCCTTAAAACATGACACTGTCTTCATCCACCTCATTCACCAGATATGGCACCATGTGGCTTCCTGCTCTGCCTCAAAGTAAAAATTGTGAATTGACTCAGGACAT
>PVIC010034041.1:0-19811 GCA_004025085.1 Thryonomys swinderianus
GAAGAAGAAGAAGAAGAAGAAGAAGAAGAAGAAGAAGAAGAAGAAGAAGAAGAAGAAGAAGAGATAACATTGATAAACACATATGGAGCAACTAGCTTCATAAAAAAAGAACCATTGAAATTAAAACATCAACCAAATACTAATATAATCACAAAAAAATACCTCACAAAAAATCAATAAAGAAATTTCAGAGATTTAACAGATGAACTTTATATACAAAGTATATTACACAGTACTTTACTCCTTTATAACAGTGTATATATCCTTTCCAGCAGCACATGACGCTTTCTCCAAAATAAATTACATACTTGCCTACAAACTCAGCTTACTATTAGACTGTTATGCAACAAAAATAGAAATCAACATCAGAAGACATTTCAGAAAAGGCAAATACTTCTGGAAAAATTAACAATATACTCCTAAACAATCAGTGAGTCACAGAAGAAATTTAAAAATTCTGAAAGTTAATAATAATGATAGTACAACTTACAGAAACTTATAAGACACTCTGAAAATACTTCTTAGGGGAAAATTCATTGCAATCAATGCTCACATTAGGAAAACAGAGCAAGATCAAATAGACAACCTTATGAGAACCCTTAAGATACTTGAGAAACAAACACAAACCAGCCCTTAGCCAAAATAAAGGAGGAAAGCTGTAAAGTGAGGGCAAAAAACAATGAAATAAAGTCTAAAAGTATTCTAAAGTATCAGTGAATAGAAGAGCTGGTTCCTCAAAAGAATAAATAAAATAGATAAGCCTTTAGCCAGACTTATCAAGAGAAAAAGCTCACACTAATACAATTAGAGAGGAAAAAGGTGAAATCACAACAGGTACTGTGGGAATCCAGAAGATAGTAACTACTTTGAAAAACTATATTTCAAAAAATTAGCAAATTTTAAAGAAAGGAACAGATTCCTTGATACATACAAACTGCCAAAACTAACCCAAGAAGACATAAATATCTTACTGACCTAATACCAAGCAATAAAATTGTCACAATAGTAAAGAACCTACCAACTAAAAAAATCTCAGAACCTGATGTATTCACTGCTGAACTCTGCAAAACTTTTAAGGATGTAACACCACCAATACTCCTCAAGCTCTCAAAGAAATTGAAGGGATTGAATGTTCTCAAACTCTTTTATAGAACCCACTATCACCCTGATCCCAAAACTAGATAAAGACCCAACAAAAAAGGAGAACTACTTGCCAAATTCCTTAATGAACACAGATACAAAAGTCCTCAACCAGACATTAGCAAACAAAATGGAGCACATTATCAGGATCATACATCACGATCAAGTAGGTTTCATCCCAGAAATACAAGGATGGTTGAACATATCAAAATTAATAAAATAATACATCACACTGAGGAGGAAGGGAAGGAGAAATAAAGATATGGCATGTACAGGAACCTATCAACTTCAATTAAGTTAAACATTATATGTAATAACATGAACTAAGAATGGGGAATTGGAGGAGGGAAGAATGAGGAGAAGGGAAAGGGAAGAGGATTTTTAAAAAAAGAAATGTTTGTACATGTAGTCATTCTCCAAAACAGCTTCAAGCTGCATGAAATGTAAATATGTACTAATAAAATGTCATTAAACATATTTTCCTATCCTAAACAAATAATGAATAAACGAGTTTGTACAGACATTTATACTTGCCATATAAATTTTTTTTTGAAGACAGGGTCTCACTTTGTAGTTCAGCCTGGCCCTGAGCTCACTATGAAGCCCAGGCAATCCTTGAAGTCCGCAATCCTCCTACCTCTGCCTCCTGAGTGCTGGGATTACAAGTGTGAGCCACCATGCCCAGCATTGCCATATGTGGTACCGATTGCTGGTGGGCATAAGTCACCACACCTGGCACTGTTGTATGTGGTTACCAGGGATTGATCGAACCAGGGACCTTGAGCTTGCCAGACAGGCTCCAGAACCAATGAACTAAATCTCCAGCCCAACATAAATTTGTAAAACAGGATTTTTAAAAAGTACAATAAAAAAGCAAAATGACTTTAAAATTTTTAGTTCTTACATTTTTCTATGGTATTTCTGATAGTTTTCTGAAAAGATGACTCATAAGTAAAATTAATCAACTTATTAGAAATAGACAAAAGGAGTGCTAGGCATGGTGGCTCACGCCTGTAATCCCAGAACTCAGGAGGCAGAGACAGGCAGATTGCTGAGTTTGAGGCTTGCCTGGGCTACACAGTGAGCTCAGAGCTAGCCTGAACTACAAAGTGAGACCCTGTCTCAAAAAAAAAAAAAAGAAATAGACAAAAGGATAAAATTATCCTAAGTAAAAATAATTATTTTCCAATATACAGACATAGTGACAATATTTTTATAATTTGGTTATATTTGGTTTTATTTTTATAATTTAGGTAAATTTATTTTCAAATTACCCAAGCAAAATAAAAAGTGTCACAAAATTTCAAGAAATACTAGAATCTGATATCTTGTATTAGGACAGTTCTTTATAATTTTGCAGTCTTTTTTTACATGTGTAATTTTATGAGTCTAACAATAATCCTATCAATCAAATGAATCAATTTATTAACCTCATTTTATATAACTGGTCAAGATACAAAACTAATAGCTACATACCTGAAACTTGAACCAAGTCTCATGGTTCTTAGTCCAATATCAAATATTTATATCCAACCCAGTATGGATCAGGTGACTGTCTCCCAGTCAACATTTTACTGTCTTAGGTATAATAGGATACTACTTAGATTATAAAGAGCCATGGGAATAGTCTTCTGAAGAAGGAACATCCATCAGTAGCTGTCGCACCTCATTTATATTAAAATTATTAGAATTTTAAACCTCTAACAGTTAAAGAGAGGTAAAACGAATGGTACCTTCTAAGCACTTTCTTGACAAGGAAGTTCCCAAAACACAAAAGACCTGTATCATCTAGCATCTACTCTCTGCTTCTGCTGATAACACTCTGATTCCTTTCTGATAGCCCGGGCATGAGCTGTAATTCAACCTAGTTAGAGACTGCATGTCTCTGGTCATAATTATTGGATCAGAAATAAACATATGAACTAATTTAAGTCAAAGTATAAGATCCAGGATTTCTGTTTAAGTAGTTTGGAAAGAGAGTTTTGGGTCTCCATTATATAAGTCAGGGACAGAGAGAACTGTTATATGAAGGGAATTGGCTAAGAATATAATTAACACAAGAGAATCCTGAAGTGAGAGAGACAGGAACTGGGTCCTACTAACACTATCTGAAACTCTGGATTAAGCTGCATATACATTTGATTTGCTGCTGGATGTCTGAAGCACATGTGCAGTACTTAATCTAATATAATTTAAGGTAGGTCTTTTTTCCCCCTCTCAGTACTGGGAATTGAACCTAGGACCTTTATACTGAGCTACATCTCCAGCCATTTTATCTTTTCTTTGAGATGTCTCAGTAAGTCACTAAATTGCTCAGGCTGGGCTAGAACTTGTGATCTTCCTGCCACAGTCTTCAGAATGCTGATAGTATAGATGTAGACCACTATGCCCAGTTTGAGTAGGTTTTTTGTTTTGTTTTGTTTTTTAAATTTGCAGTGGACAAAGACCTAACCAAAATACCTGCTAAAGTGACAAACTGCTTCTTTGGACAGTTTGTATCAGCAAAGTAGCCAAACTGAACATAGCACAGGCTATAAAGCCTTTAAGGAATGTTAGAAATATAGCCATTCAGGCAGCTAGTTACTATCTCATAAATTTCCTCTATCGACCAGATTATACAACATTCATCCTAGTCCGCTTCTCTATTTTCTAGCTCTTACCTTGCCTTCTACCACTAGAGAGGTTAGGAAAGCAAAATACATGGTTTTTCAAGCTCCTTGGTAGATATGTGATTCAATTTTGGCCAACAGATCTAAATAAAATTTTGCTGGAGAATTTCTTGGGAAACTTTTGCTCTTCTGGTAAAAGGAGACATGTGTGGATACTACTGTTCTTTCATATTCTTTTCACAAGAAACCTAAAGCCTAGAGGTTTAGCAAGCATCTTACAATCACAAGGTAAAAAGCCAACACTCTTAATAGCAGAAAGAGCCTAGAATCTTGGTGCTATTACTCAGGGACTGTATTAACAGCATACTTAGGAGAAAAGAAAAGCCAATGTACTTTTTTTTGGGCTTGGCAAAAGGTATTATAAACAAAGAGACAATTAACAGAGAAAGTATTCACAAATTTGTTCAAATACATACATTTATTACCTCCATCTATACCATGGAAAGACTAATATTCTTAATATATAAAAACTCTTAAAATTGAGGATAGGCCCAGAGATTTAGTTCAGTGGTTCCGCTGCCTGCCTAGCAAGCCCAAATTTGATCCCCCTAGTTTGATCCCGGTCACTACATACAATGATATGATATCGGGCATGGTGACTCACACCCACCAGCAATCAGTACCACACCCCACAATGCTGGGCGTGGTGGCTCACACCTGTAATCCCAGCACTCAGGAAGCAGAAGCAAAAGGATTGCTGAGTCCAAGGCCTGCCTGGGCTACAAAGTGAGCTGAGGGCCAGCCTGAACTACAAAGTGAGACCCTGTCTCAAAATAACAAAACAAAACAACTTATATGGAGTATTTTTTAGTACATGCTGCTAAATGGAGAAAGCAAAGTAAAAAAAAGAACATAGTATGCTATCTTTCATGTTAAAAAAAATAAGTATACAAGAGAATACATAGGTATCTGGTCATCTTGTAGTTTAGTGTTTTCTGGGTGTCTGTTTTGGTAACTGAAGTTGAACACTCAGGTTACTGCTGACCTAAGTCTCACCTTGATCTTTCTTATCCCCTTCATTGCCATCCTCTCTGGGTTGCCTCTGGGGAGCAGGGCCCCAGAGGTTCATGGTCTACAACCTTGATATATTTATACGTTTTTAATCACTGGTTTACCTTGTTGTCCTGGTTGTTAGCACCCTTCATTACTTCTCCCTGCAGAGGAAGACTGGAATATTGTTGCCACCTATAGAGTCTCCATATGTAGGAAGGCTGGAAACTTTGCCTGAAGGACCTCTGTTATTAGGCCTGGCCTTGGGGAGTAGTCTCAGTCACCTCCTTCTTTCCCCACTCTTTCTATTCTGGTTATTCTTCTGGTGACTGTTTGTAGCACCATTATGTCATGAATAGTATGTACAGTTGTTATGGCTGTGTATTTACTGCTTTGGACTGGAACTCTGCCAGGACCTATAACATTTGCTGCCTCTGCACTCTCTTCTCCTTCAACAACATCAAACTCCACAGTCTCTCCATCCCCTACACTGGGACAGTACTTCCTGGGTTATTCCTGTTATACTTTATGGCAGCCTTGTGTACAAATATACCTTCCTTGGTGTCATTCTTGTTGAAGTCATATCCACTTTTTTATAATGAACCATTTTACGATCCCCAAAACCTTCCTTGTGATGACTTTCTTGTCCCAATGGGCAGGTGCTGTTGATATGAGGCTGCCTGCGCTGTAGTTTGCAGGCTTGATGTCAGCAGCCCTGAGGACAGGGGCAGTAACTTCTCCCAGGGTGTGATGGTGACTAGGTAGATGGCCATGGGCTTGCTTGAAGTTCTCTGAGATCCAAGTTCTACTCTTATTACCAATCTAACAGTGTTAATGTCTTGGTTCTGATTATTGTACTTAGGTTTTGTAAGATAATATTAGGGAAAGTTAGGTGAAAGGTATAGAGGAAAACTTTATAGTATTTTTATATTTTTTTCCTGTAAGTTTTAAATTAATTCAAAATTAAAAGTTATAAAAATGTAACCCATATGTACTTAAACTACTATTAAATGATATTTTAGCCAAAGGCAATCCAAATTGATAAACTTGGCTCAGAAATCATGCAAGAAAAAAAATACTTTGTTTTGCCAATGTAAGTGAGAGATTTTTTTTCCAAGCCATGAGAAAAATCAATGTAAAAACTCACCCAAAATTGCAGAGAGGTTTGAAAACTCTGGTGCCTTCTCTATTGCTACTGCTTTACTGGTGTTCAGAAGAGTAGAATTCTTGCATTGCACATGTTCAGTCAATTTGGGACACTCCCAATCTAAAAGAGCAGAGGTGAAAGGAAAGGCAAAAATTTTAAACACCCTATAAGCAGCAGGTTACCTCTTCCCCTTTAAGTAGGGGCCAGGCCCAGACCAAAGTATAGTAATTGAAAATTTGGATGTAACAGAACAAAAAGACAAGATGTGATGGCATCAAAATAAGAAATATTCCATTGCAGTTCTTTATCCTTGCCTTCCTTCCTAAATGTTCACTCCATTAAGATTACTTCTACTGGGCATCGTGGTGTATGACTGCAATCCTAGCACTGTGGGAGGCTAAGTCAGGGGGACCCAAAGTTTGTTTCTAGCCAGGGCAACTTAGCAAGACCTTGTCTAAAAATAAAAATAAATAATTCTGGGAATAAAACTCAGCTCAGTGTAAAGGCTCTCCATTCAGTCAATCCCCAGTATCTTGAAAGATGATGACAAACACTGATACTGATCTAAGGGGACAGACAGCACACATGTAACTACAGCCACCTTCTGTGTTGTGTTGTACCTCTAATCCCATTATCACACCACCAAGTAACATACTTATACTGCTGGACTTGGTAGTGGCTTTAAGCTTTCTACTGACTTTTCATTATCCATTCTTATATACCCTTATCTCACCATTCCCACTTTTCCCACTATCCCCCTATCATATATTGTTATAAAATGTTATTTATACTTATATATTATGACCACCTTTTGTTTTTCCTGAAGTCTTTCCTTCCTCTAGTGGTTTAGTTTTCCATGTATTTTTCACCTGTTTGATCCCAAACTCTAGCAAGTTGTGTAATTCATTCTGTGCACCCTCTTCCTCTGGTGTTCTGAAATTCCGTAATATTGTACCTTGTTTCATATCATGCACTAGGTACAACTGTGGTTGTTTTAGTGCAGAAATATATGTTCTGTTGCTCCATGTTCTTTGAATTATTTCTTTGATAATTTTTTTAAATTAACTTTTCCTAGAACTCCTATTATCTGATGCTGGATTGCTTATACTGTTCCCCTCAACATATTTTTCTTATCCAAATTTCTTTTTTCATCATTTTTTGTCTTTTTAAATTTGAATTCCTTTTTCTGGAAAACTTCTATTTTCCTCATAATCCTTTTACTCAGTTTTCCATTCTGCTATTACATTTAATTACTAGAATATTCTCTGGTTTATAGCATCCTATTCCTAAATAATACAATAAATATTTTCTTATTTCAGTGAAGACTTTAAAAAATGTCTTCTACTTGTCATTTCTATATTTGCTGGACTCTTTTTCTTAACTTTTAAATGGATTTTACTGTAGCTACAGCACTTAATATCTACCTTTTAAGCAAATTTTAAGTGTATATACATTATTATTCACCATACCCACAGTGTTAAATAGCAGATCTCTAGAACTTAGTCATCTCACATAACTGAAACTCAATGCCTGCTGAATAGCAACTTGGTATGGTTTAGATCTAGAATGCCATAAAAAGACACATGTTTAGAAGCTAGGCTCTGGATTATGAGAACACTATAGCTGATTTATGTTAGAAGATAAGAGCCTGGTTGGAGGTTAAGTCACTGAGGGCATGACCTGGAAAGGTCTTGCGCCCTTCCCAACCCTTCCCCTGGCTTTCTGCTTTCTGACTCCCACCATGGGAGCAGCTTTTCTCTCTGGCTCTCCCACCATGCTGTTTCTGCCTTGAACCCAGCTGTTCATGTACTAAAAATGTGAACCAAAATAAACTTCTCCTTCCTTATACTGTGAATGTGGAGGATTGTGTCTCAGCACAGGGAAAATTCAGTGGACCATCAAGTTATGACTGGGCCTGACATATGACCTTCTTGGTTTAATTAGGTTAATGGAAGATTCATCTGCCTCTTTTTTTTTTTTTTTTTACCTAACGCATATACCCAGGGAAACATCCAGGTCTCAGCAGTATTGACTTACAATCAACTTGAGCTACAAGTAGCTCTTGGGAATCAATGGAGTTCATAAGTCAAGGCTCTACTGTACCTAAGATACAACTCATTTTTCCTTCCCAGCTCATGTCAACCATTATTCTGTTCTCTGCTTCTATGATTTTTCACAATTTTAGATACCACATACAAATGGAATTATATAGTTTTTTTTTTGTTTGCTTGTTTGTTTTTTGAGACAGGGTCTTGCTTTGTAGTTCAGGCTGGCCCTGAGCTCACTATGTAGCCCAGGCAAGCCGCTGTGAACTCAGCAATCCTGTCTCTGCCTCCCGAGTGCTGGGATTACAGGTGTGAGCCACCATGCACAGCACTGTGGTATGTGGTATTGATTGCTGGTGGGCGTGAGTCACCACACCCAGCATTCTATGTGATTTCCAGGGATCGAACTCAGGACCTTGAGTTTGCGAGGCAGGCGCCGGAACCACTGAGCTAAATCTCCAGCCCAGAATTATATAGTATTTTTGTGACTGTATTATTTCATTTAGCATAATGTCTTTAAGGTTCATCCATGTTGTCACAAGTGGAAAATTTTATTTTTTCACCTGAATAAAATTCCATTTATGTTTGTATCCCACTTTATTTATTCATCTGTTCACATACTTTAAGGTTGTTTCCTTATCTTGGCGATTGCGGATAATGAAGATTGTGTATATTGAACATGGGAGTGCCATTTCTTTGAGATCCTGACTTTATTTTGAATAAAAAATAAGGGGATTGTTCAATCATATCATTATTTTTAGAAAACTTTGTTTCCCATAGCTGCTGTAAAATTTACATTCCTGCTAACAGTAATGAGTATTATAGCTTATCCACATACTTGCTGAAACTTGGCATATTTTCATTTTGCTTTTCAATAGTAACCATTTTAACATGTATGAGGACTTATCTCACTGTGGTTTTGAGTTGCATGTTCCTGATGATTACCAATGCTGACTAGTTTTTCACATACCTGTTCACCATTTCTATGACTGGAGAAAAGTGTATTAAAGTTTTCTGCTCATTTTTATCAGATTATTGATTCTGTTTTGCTTTGCTATTGAGTTGTAGGAGCTCCTTGTATGTTTTAATCACTTTATCTGATAGACTACAAATTATTTCCTCTCATTCTGAAGTTTGTCATTTTTACTGTTGAATCTTGTACTGTGAAGATGCTTTCTTACCTATCCTTTTGATGTCACATCCAAAAAATCATTGCTAAGAAAAAATATCACTTTCCCATCATTTTTAAGGAGTTTTACAGTTTCAAGTCCAGTATTTCAGTCCTTAATCCATTTTCACTTAATTCTTATATATGGTATAAAGCTCCAATTTCATTCTTTTGCATGTAGATATCTAGGTCTACCAACAGCATTTGTGGAAAATGTTCTCCTCATTATACAGTCTTCAGACTCTGTCAAAGATCTGCTGACCACATGTGCCCAGTATTATTTTTTAGCTATTTGGTTCTATTAGAGTAAATCTATGCCATATTGTTTTGATGATAGAATGATAATACATTGTTTTAATTACTACATCTTTATAATGTATTTTGAAATCAAGAAGTGTGGTATCCCTGCTTTGTACTTTCTCAAGACTGTTTTGGCTACCTGGGATCCTGATGATCTCCATCCATTTTCCTACAAATGACAAAATGTTATTCTTTTTTTTTTTTTTTTTTTTTGAGACAGGGTCTCGCTTTGTAGTTCAGGCTGGCCCTCAGCTCACTGTGTAGCCCAGGCAAGCCTGGAACTCAGCGATCCTCCTGCCTCTGCCTCCCGAGTGCTGGGATTACAGGCATGAGCCACCATGCCCGGCACTGTGGTATGTGGTATTGATGGCTGGTGGATGTGAGTCTCCATGCCCAGCATTGTATGTGGTTACCGGGGATCGAACTCAGGACCTTGCACTTCTGAGGCAGGCACCGGAACCACTGAGCTAACCCTCCGGCCCAGAATGTTATTCTTCTTTATAGCTGAGATTTTTTTTATGAACTTCACTGCATTGTAGATACATTTTCTTTCTCCATTCATCTGTTGAACTTAGTCTTATGTTTTATCTTGGCTACTATGAATTGTGCTGCAATAAACACAGATAGCAGATATTCCTATAGCATGCTGAGCTTAATACCTTCAAGTATATATTAAGGAATGATATAATTGTGTTAAATGGTAGCTCTAGTTTTTAGTTATTGTTTTGTTTTGTTTTTGTTTTTTGTTTTTTTTTTTTGAGACAGGGTCTTGCTTTGTAGTTCAGGCTAGGCCTGAGCTCACTATGTAACTCAAGCAAACCTCGAACTCATAGCAATCCTCCCACCTCTGCCTCCCAAGTGATGGGATGACAGGCATGAGCTCTAGTTTTAGTTTTTTAAGAACCTCCAAGCTGATTTCCATAGAGCCTATATTACTTTATATTCCCATCAGCTGTGAAGGGTTTCTTTTCACTTGTATCCTGCCTGTATTTACTGGGTTTTTTTCATTTTTTCATTTTTATTAATTAATTAATTTATTAATTTATTTATTTTTGTGGTACCGGGGATCGAACTCCAGCCCTTGTGCTTGCAAGGTAGGCCCGGTAAGACCTAAATCCCCAGCCCTAAATTTTTTTAAAAAACATATTCTTGATGATAGTCATTCTGACAGGATTTAGAATTAAAATGTAGTTTTGATCTGCATTTTCCTAGTGGCTAAAGATGTTGATTTTTTATTTTTATATACTTACTGAACATATGAACTTCTGAGAAATATCTCAATTCATTTGCCCAATTGTTCATTGGGAAATAGGATTTTTTGTGTTTAGTTCTTTGTATGTTCTAGATATTAATTCTCTGATAAACAGTTGCTGGTAAAGATTTTCTCCCCCTCCGTAGGCTGTCTCTTCATTCTGTTAGCTGTTTCCCCTTGCTTTTCTTTTTTTTTTTTTGTACTGGGAATCAGACTCTTGACCTTGTGCTTGTGAGGCAGGCACCAGAACCACTGAGCTAAATCTAAATCTCTAGCCCTGTTTCCCCTTTCACACATAAACTTTTAATTTATATCTATTTTTGCAGAAACTTTTTAAATTGGTGTAGTCTGATTTATTAAGATTATTACTATTATTTTTGTGTTACTGGAGCTCTATTAGGAAGTCTTGCCTGTGCTCGTGGTATTTTTTAATTTTAATTTTTTTTTGCTTTTTTTGGTTGTTTTTTGGATTTTGAGGGGTTAATAGTCACTTACTGCTATAAAAGTCTATTAGTATTATTTTTGCTGTGTCCCTTAAGTAAGTTTTATTTATAATTTGAGATATTTTCGGCTGGGGATTTGGTTCAGTGGTTTCGGCGTCTGCCTCACAAGCACAGTCCTGAGTTCGATCCCTGATACCACATACACAATACCAATCAGTACCACACACCATATGCAAGGCATTGTGGCTCTTGTCTGTCATTCCAGTACTCGGGAGGCAGAGGCAGAACGATTGCTGAGTTCAAGGTTTGCTTGAGCTAGACAGTGAGCTCAGGGCCAGTCTGAACTACAAAGCAAGACCCTGTCTAGATAATTTTCTAACCTATGTTTTTCATTTCTTACTTGACTCACAGGTTTTTAAAGAGTGTGTTAACTTCCACATATTTGTGAATTATCTAGCACTCTTTCTGTTACTGATTTCTAGTATCATTCATTTGCTCAGTAAAGATATTTAAAATGATTTTTAAAGACTTACTTTGTGAGATAGGCATGATCTCACCTGAGCTAAATCCTTGGCCCTATAATTTTTTTTTTGCTTTGTTTTTGTTTTGTGGTACCAGGGGTTGGGTCCTTGTGCTAAAGACCTGTTTTGTAACCCAACATGTGGTCCTTGCTGGAGTATTCTATATATGTGAATATAATGTATATTCTGTTGCTATTAGGTAGAATTTTCTGCGTGTCTATTCATTTGATTTAGTGTTACTAAAGTCTGCTGTTTTCTTTCTGATTGTCTGCATGTTCTACCTACTATTGGAAGTGGATTGTATTTTACTGGTGTCTACTTCTCCCTCCAATTCTGTCAATTTTTTACTTAATATATTTAGGGTCCCTGATTTGGGTGCATATATATGTAACTATTATATCTCCCTGGTGAATTGACCTAATAATATTTATCATTATTTTGACCCTTTCTTATTAGATCTTATATCTTTAGTATCTCTTTGTAGTTCTTTTGTCACTCTTCCTTATATTGCTATATTTATTTGTATTTCACCATCTTGGGGGGTACTGATATGTTTTCATACCTCTTTATTTCCTGTTTGTGTATATTCTGTATTTTCTTAGTGGTGACAATGAGAATTACAAAAATCCTCCTGTAGCTATAGAGTCCATTTTAAGATGATAATAATTTCCAGTACACAAAAATTACTTTTACTCTCACTACACTGTTACTGATTTCACAATTTACATATTTTATATTGTATACTCATTATAGCTCATAGTCATTTAAAGTAATTTTAACCTTTATATTAGAATAAAAAATGACTTTTTAGAGCCTCAATTTGAAGCACTTTAGCATTTCTTATAAGGTACCTCTTGTAAAGAATTCTTTCAGCTTTTTTTTTTTTTCAGGAAAGTCCTTATCTCTCCATTTTTGAAAGATAGTTTGGCAAAGTATGGTTGAAAATGTTCCTTTCAGCAATTTGAATACTTTATCTCATCCCGTATCGCCTGCTAGGTTTCTGGGGAGAAATCCAATGCTACTTTTATAGAAGTCTTCTTGCACATATCAAGTCACTTCTCTTGCTGCTTTCAAAATTCACTCTTCATTTGGCTATGATATAACTCAGTGTGGCTTACTTGGGACTCAATAGAATTCCTATACCGTATTTGAATATTCCTTTCATTTCCCAAATTTAGTACACTTTTAACCATTATTTCTTTGAATAAGTTTTCTGGTCCCTTCTCCCCTATTCCTTTTCAGGATTCCAGTTAACACATATATATTGATCTGCTTGATGGTATCCCAAGAGCCTTTTAAACTATCTTTATTCTTATTATTTTTTCACATTGTACCTCTGACCACATGATTTTAAATGACATGTGTATGAACTATTTATTTATTTATTTATTTATTTATTTTTATTTTTTTTGCTTTTGAGACAGGGTCTCGCTTTGTAGTTCAGGCTGGCCCTGAGCTCACTATGGTGCCCAGGCAAGCCGCCGCGAACTCAGCAATCCTCCTGTCTCTTTTATATTTATTTTTTGAGACAGGGTCTCACTTTGTAGTTTAGGCTGGCCCTGAGCTCACTATGTAGCTCAGGCAAACCACGAACTCAGCAATCCTACTGCCTCTGCCTCCCGAGTGCTGGGATGACAGGCATGAGCCACCATGCCTGGCACTAATTTTTTATTTTATTTTTTAATTTTTTAATTGTATATTTTTTTCTTTTGAGACAGGGTCTTGCTTTGTAGTTCAGGCTGGCTCTGAGCTCACCATGTAGTCCAGGCAAGCCTCGAACTCAGCAATCCTCCCTCTCTGCCTCCCGAGTGCTGGGACCACAGGTGTGAGCCACCACGCCCAGCACTGTGGCATGTGGCATTGATTGCTGGTGGGCGTGAGTCTCCACACCCAGCATTGTATGTTGTCACTGGGGATCGAATTCAGGACCTTGCGCTTGCAAGGCAAGCACTGAGCTAACCCTCCGGCCCACTAATTTTTTATTTTTAATCCAGCCTATTGTTGAACCTCTCTGTTAAATTTATTTATTATTATATTATTTAGTTCTAAGATTTGTTTGGTTATTAAAATTTTCTAAGTTTAAATTCACTTAGTTCATGAATTGCTCTCTTCAGCTTTGAGGATCTTTGTGATGATTATTTTTAATAGATCCTAGATAATCACTCTATTTCCATTTAATGAGTATTGGTTTCTACGCATTTCATCCTGTTCTTTTGTTTAGACCTTATTTCTCTTCATATTCCTTGCATTTCAGTGCTGGTATCCATACATTACTACACTCAAGGGGTCGTTTTGTATAATAGAAAACCTTCATCAAACAGCTCAGAGAATGTTCAGGAATCAAATTCTGTGCTAAGTCTAAGCACATACACACATGTATGTATATACACTCATACGTGTATGTGCATATACACATACATATATATGTATACTTATGTATATTATACATATTTGTTCAAAGAAGAAATGGCTATTACGTGTGTGGGGGGGTACTGGTGATGAAACCCAAGAGTATTCTATCACTAAGCTTCAATCTCAGCACCTTTATTTTTTATTTGAAACAAGGTCTTGCTAAATCACCCAGCAGAACTCAAACTTGGAATCTTCCTGCCTCAGCCTTCCAAAGTGCTAGAGTTATACATATGTGCAACAATGCCTGGTCTACCAGAGTCTTTGTGTTTAACAGGGCTCAGTTATATAGAGTATACTGGGTCATGTCAGTCCTCTGAATCAGGTGAGACAGCAACTAGTCCCATAGGAAACCCTTAGAAAAGAACATCAGACACACAGTCCAACTCTTCCCCTCCCAGGGGTAATGTAGGACCTGGGGTTTTTCCCTATTCACTTTTCACTGAGTTGAGCAGAGAGACTACAGAAAATACTTACATGCTAGACTAAGTTTATTTTTTTTTTCCTAAGAAACAGAAAAAAAAAAAAGAAGAAGAAGAAGTCAACCCCTCAAGCATCTCTCAGAAAAGTCAAAACATGGATATAAGGTCCAGTCCTTTCCTTCCCCACAACCTTTATGGAGAACACATGGGACCTGGGAATTTCCTACCAATTACATGATGTTGTGCTAGGGTAGGTGTTACATGGTAATATGATATCTCAAAATCTCCTACTGGGGGCCAGAGATTTAGCTCAGTGGTTCCGGCACCTGCCTAGCACGCACAAGGTCACTGGTTCAATCTACAGTAATCACATACAACCTTACCGGGCATAGTGACTCACACCCACCAGTAATCAGTACTACATACACAATGCCTGCAATCTCAGTACTCAGGAAGCAGAGGCAGGAGGATTGTTGAGTTTGAGGCTTCTCTGGGCTACATAGTGAGCTCAGGGTCTGCCTGATCTACAAAGTGAGACGCTGTTTCAAAAAAAATTTTTTTTCCTACTGGTTTCAAGATGGCTATTTTATGCTTGTCTGGGGAGCAGGAGTCCCTCCATTAGTTTATGGATTTCTCACAGAATTAGACTGCGAAATGCTGCTGAATCAGTGTATCCATGAGAAGATATACTAGGTCTAGGGCTATCTATGCTGAGAGCTGATGTCAGTTTCATGTTATATTTTGTTTTGGTTTCTATTTTAATGTTAAAGGATTTTCTAACATTAAAGAATCATTATCTGGTGATCCCTAGATCGCCAACCATATTTAAAAGGGATATCTAATCAGAGAGGCCTTGTGACAGTTAGCTTCACTGTAGTGCTCTGACTGGGCAGTTTGAATGAAGAACTATAAAGGTTAGTATCATATATTTTGTTGTCGTTTTGAGAAAGGGTCTCATTGGTAGTTCAGGCTTGTCATGAACTCACTATGTAGTCCAGGCTAGCCTCAAATTCATGGCAATCCTTCTGTCTTTACCTCTGAGTACTGGGATTACAAGTATGTGCCACCATGCCCAGCCTAGATTTTTACTTTGTATTGCTTTGGTTCCTCAGAAAAGAATCCTCCATTCTTCTGTCTAGCATGTTCATGTTTGAATGCCAGTATTCTGAAAGCTTAGCAGAGAAATGATGTGTTGGTTCTGGGTGGGAATAGAAGAGGTTCCCATAATTAGGACTTATACTTTTATTTAGTTCCTTTTCCTCCATGCTTAGTACCTATCTGCACCAGTCAGCTTTTGCTGTAAGCAACCCTCTGTAGCACAAAACGAAAAGCATTTAATGTTCCATGTCTACTGGTTGGCTCAGGCAGCTCTGCTTTGGGTTATAGGTCTACATCTGAAGCAGCTCCGTGCAGTCTGCAGGTTGCCTAGGGTTCATCTTTTTGTACTTCTCATTCTAGGGTCTCCCAAGAAGAGCAGAAGATAATTAAAATATATTTTTCTCATAATGATGGCCTAAGTACAAGAGGATAATCCATCCACTTAACTACATTACAAAGCTTTTCTTTTGATCATTGGTATCCTATTGCCCAAAGTAAATTACTGGCCACCTTCAAAACCAAAGAATATAAAATTACTATAAAAGAGGGCTGGGTGTGGTGGCTCACACCTGTAATCCCAGCACTGGGGAGGCAGAGCCAGGAGGATTGCTGAGTTCGAGGCTTGCCTGGGCTACATAGTGAGCTCAGGGCCAGCCTGAACTACAAAGCAAGACCCTGTCTCAAAACAAACAAACAAACAAAAAAAACAAAACAAAAAACAAAAAGAAATTACTATAAAAGAATGAGTAGGGCCAGAGATCTAGCTCAGTGGTTCCAGCACCTGCCTCGCAAGTGCAAGGTCCTGAGTTCAATCCCTGGTAACCACACACAATGCTGGGCATGGTGACTCATGCCCACCAGCAATCAATACCACATACCAAAGTGCTGGGCGTGGTGGCTCACACCTGTCACCCCAACCTTTGGGAGGCAGAGGCAGGAGGATTGCTGAGTTCGAGGCTTGCCTGGGCTACATAGTGAGCTCAGGGCCAGCCTGAACTACAAAGCGAGACCCTGTCTCAAGAAAAACAAAACAAAACAAAAAAAAAAACCACAAAAAAACAGAATGAGTAAATGGGACCAAAAGTTCAAAATCTTACCATATCACTATCAATTAGGCTTAGTTCCTTCTAGTTCATAATCTGTTTTAAAACATGCAAAGAGTAAGTCTAGAGTCTCCATTTGAGTAGGAAAGAAACAATCATCACACCTGCCATGTTTCTGACATAATTTTTTATAAATATTTGTCAAATTGTAAGGGGGCCGGATGGTTAGCTCAGTGGTTCCGGCGCCTGCCTCGCAAGCGCAAGGTCCTGAGTTCAATCTCCGGAAACCACATACAATGCTGGGCGTGGAGACTCACGCCCACCAGCAATCAACACCGCATACCACAATGCCGGGTGTGGTGGCTCACACCTGTCATCCCAGCACTCGGGAGGCAGGGACAGGAGGATTGCTGAGTTCGCGGCGGCTTGCCTGGGCACCATAGTGAGCTCAGGGCCAGCCTGAACTACAAAGCGAGACCCTGTCTCAAAAAGCAAAAAAAAAAAAAAAAATTGTAAGATTTTCTGAGATACTATGGTATAAATACTGCTTATTTGTGTAATATTCACATTCTTGATTTAGAATTCATCTTTCTGCTATGTCAAACCACCTGATTTTTAGCTTTCCCAACTTTATATTTTCTTCTTTTGTATTTACTTTGTCCTTATGGATTTGTTTTTTCAAAAGGAAAAAGAAATGAATCCATTTTACACCACTGCAGAAACTTGTAAGGTATGGATTCAATTTCTCATTATCAACAGATACTATATAAGTATAGTAAATAGTAAACTATTAATTCATAGATGTGACAAATTAATACTTAAGTTATGTTCTGAAAACTAAAAGAAGTACATGAAATAAAAGGTAATACATAGTTCAAGAGAACTTTACATTCATTACATGCAAAACTGATTAATGAGTGCTAAATGACATATTTTCATCCTTCTCTGACTATACATGGAACATAGTCATAGTGGTCATTGGAGGGAGGTGTAAGTAAAAAAAAGAAGTATATTTTCTCAAAAGAAACATTTACTAAATTTCCCAATGTTATATGTGATTTTGAGATGTATATAAATTGTACCAATAAAGAATTCAATTAAAAAAAGAAACATTTACTCATTTGTAGATAAAGAACAATTTTTATAATGAAGAAAATTAAGCTTGAAACTATATTCTTACCCAAATAATCTGATCCTCTGAAAAGTTCAGGTGATGAGAAGCTACTTAAATTCTCTTCAACACTGTTGAATTCTGTGTAAGATTCTGTGACTGAGTAGCTCAGAAGAGAACTGGAAATATGTTGGAAACTTGGTCCTATAAAATAAAAAAAACAAATAGAAAGGGTAAAGTATCCTGACAGAATATAGACTTTATATAATTCAAATTTGTAGAAATGTACATGCAGCTAACTATATACCAGATGTAAGAAACTGCTCATATATACAATTGCAAAAGCATCATATTAAAAACTATTTTAATTTGAATCTTAGAAAATAACTTTTAATATTAATAAAACACTATTGTTTTACAAAGTTTTATTACTTACTCCTCTTTTGCTTCAATTTGTAAGTCTTGGCTCAAAAAATTCAAGTTCCATACATAAGTGATTCATTAACTGCAAACTAATAAACTAAGGAAAGGAAAAGGTCTAGTTATTTCAGTCTGAAAAACAATGGCCAGGGTGGCTCACGCCTGTAATCCCAGCACTCGGGAGGCAGAGACAGGAGGATTGCTGAGTTTGATGCTTGCCTGGGCTACATAGTGAGCTCAGAGCCTGCCTGAACTACAAAGCAAGACCCTGTTTTAAAAAAAAAAAAAATAAAAATAAAAAACAATGGGCCTACACAAATAAAGGAACTGAGTGGATAGGCCAGTATTAGACTCATACATTTATGAACAACTGATTTTTGATCAAGATGTAAAAGCAATTCAGTAGAGGAAGGATAATCTTTCATACAAACTGTGCTAGAACAACTGGTTATCTATCTGCAAAACAAGACAAAAATTTACTTTTCATCATAAAAAAACAACTCTAAAGCACTCATAGCCCTTAAAATAAAACTAGATAACCTTTGGTTCCTGAACTCAGCACTATTAAAGATGACATCCATCTCAGCTGTCAGAGGTAGGTTATTCCTGAAAGCATCCTTTGCTAACTCTATACTAAATGCCCTAAAGTGGTGATGGCAAACATTTAGAGATCAAGTGCCCAAATTGCACCCCAAAACCCATTTATTTATAACAAAGTGCCAACACTGCAATTAAACTTGAAATTAAACTAAAACCGAAGGTTTTAGTTTAGAAAAATAATTCATACATTAGCGTCTTTTGTTTTAAAAGAAAACACATTAACCTATGTTCCATAGGCTCACCACCCCTGCTATAAAGTGACCTGAACCTGTCCTTGCTACCTTTTCACTTCTTTCTTCACTCTTCCTATTTATATTGTTACATCTGTCTCACCTTTCATCTCTCAAAATTCCTTGAATACCATTCACAGCAGAGTTATCCTTTCCACCAAGTCCCAGAACTCAAACCAGGCCCAGAAATGAGGAAAGCCAGCTGGGCAAGGTAGCACACTTGTAATCTCAGCACTCAAGAGCTGAGGTAGGAAGATTGCCAGCAGCTTAAGGCCAGCCTGGGCTACACAGTGGGTCCAAAACCAGCCTGAACTAAACAGTGAGACCTTCTCTCAAAAAATGTAAAAGAAATAAGGAAACCCCTGTATTCACCATCTGGGTACTGAGCTTGGGAAAAAAAATGTTCATGTTGTATGAGTACAAAGTTGTTCCTGGTGTTACACGTTAGAAATGTAGATGTGCTTAAAATTATATTTTATCATAATATATGATACATTTTTAAAAACCCAAATGGTTGTACAAAGTTCACAACAACAAAAAAAATGCAATCTTTAGGCCAGAGATTTAGCTCAGTGATTCCAGCGCCTGCCTCGCAAGCACAAGGTCCTGAGTTCAATCCCTGGTAACCACATACAATACTGGGCGTGGTGACTCACGCCCACCAGCAATCAATACCACATACCACAGTGCTGGGCGTGGTGGCTCACGCCTGTCATCCCAGCACTCAGGAGGCAAAGGCAGGAGGACTGCTGAGTTTGTGGCTTGCCTGGGCTACACAGTGAGCTCAGGGCCAGCCTGAACTA
>PVIC010034042.1:0-19818 GCA_004025085.1 Thryonomys swinderianus
TAATGAAGAATTTTGAATGGAAATGTTAATGACATGTCAACAGTATTAAAATAAGACAGCTCTTTGCTATATTTATTGAGGTTAATCAACTTTAAAATCTACTCTAAATGTTCTTAAAGAATGGCAACCAGAAATGTGGCCTTGGTAGACTTACAATATCACTGATCAAAAAAAATATGGGGATATGTGAGGTGCATACACAGTACATTCCTGCCTCATCTACACAACTATGGGTATAGACTTTCCCTACATGTAACACAAGCTTTCTGGAGAGGTAAATTGGTCCGTATATTTCTAGGTCAAACTTACTTTGAAAGGTAATAACATCTACCGATTATTTGGTCAGTTTAGCAATAACAAGTTATGATGAGTGGACAGTGTTCTGTATTTCCTTTGAACATTACAGCTTAGTTGTATGCAGCTGTAACCTCTCTCGCTACCTCTCTAGGAAATGAAGCTTAGATTGACTACCCTCTTCTAACTATGAAAGTCCCACAATCACCACTGTGCTCTGTCTACGTGTACCTTGTACTTTGTCCAGAGATTTACCATATGTGAATAACCTCCAGATTTATATTTTCTAAATGTCAATTTCCACTAAATTCATGAAGAGCATAAAATTATTTTATAAATGAACTCTGTGTATCTTCTCAAAATTTACATTTATCACCTCATTGCTTTCCTGCAGATTAAGTCTCATATTTGTTCTGTTAGAAAGAAAGTGATATAATTTTAAGGAGTAATATATTTACAACCTGTCCATAGTGGTTCATGCCTGTAATCTTAGTGACTTGGATAACTAAAGGAGAGGATCACAAATTCAAGACCAGACTGAGCAACACAGTGGGGTTCTATCGCAAAAACACAAATAATTCAAACAGAAACAAAGACGTTTAAAAAGTTTCCACCTCTACTATCAAAAGACTGAAAGAAAAACAAAGATCTTATTATCAAAGCAGTGTGTCATGCAGAATCAGCTTAATTCTATCAATGTGTGTTTCATGCCACAAGCAGAGATGTGGTCCAAGCTCTTGAAAGAAAAACATATATATGGTTTTAGCCCAGAATGGGTTTCTAGGCTGAACATGGTCACTACACTGCTTAGTAATCTAGTCTGACAAGATTTAATGGGCTATATGACATCCACAGGGTATGTTGGACTTCATGACACTCCATGCTTTGGCCTCCCACGGCCATGGGCTCCTCTGAGAGATGCTGGAAATAGAGTGCAGTGTGTTTTAAGCTGTGAGTAGTCTATGAGCATTTCCTGATAATGACTGTCTTCATTTCCTGTTTTCACAATAAATATTTATGACATTTTTATATTTTACTTCTCCCCACCCAAAATGGAGCTTTTGAAACCCAACAGGAACTACCCCTCACCTTTAGAAAAAATTAAAATATGAAATGAATTGTATCATTTTCCTAACTTGATTATCTCAATATAAGTTTAAGAATGACATATCCAAAATCAAATCAAAATCTGGTTAAGTCCTTTTCAATACTTGTCCAGAATGATTTTTCTCTTGGAAATTCTGGTGAAGACAGTCACCTCTCTATTCTTGGGGAAGAATGATTATTTTTAGATGAACATGAGATCTTACTTCCCCCTCCCTTGGAAACGGATATATTTCACACCTCTTTTAGCTGGTCCAAATTCACAAAAGTTTTGTCTAAAATATTCTGTCACCAGAAATATATTCATTCAAGAAATGTTTTATTTTTTTCATCCATGAATAACTCACCTCAATGTTTGGGGTCTATCCTCTAGACCAGATTTCTAACAGTTTAGTTCCTTTTACTCTTCTTATATTTTGCGTGTTCTATGTTTTGGTCTCACTTATAGCATGTATTTATATTCACTTCAGTTGGAAATATATATGACAAAATTTGTGCAACACCAGACATACTACATGAACTGTTATCTTTAAATGAGATTAGATATATAGCTAATATTATACTTTATAAAATACAGGTTTTCTTTTGTTTAAGGAAGGAGCAAGTTCTCTGTAAGATCAATGACCCAGATGGCTTAAAGAAAACATAAAAGTAAATTAAATGTCTTCTCACCCATCAATATTCTGCAGTAAATATTCCAGGACAAAATATGGTATAAATATCTTACCAAAGACCATATCTTTCTATAAATATTTTAAAACTAAGATTGAGGTTGCAGATTATGAAAGAAGCTAATAAGAAAAAAAACCTCAGGAATGTCAAGATAAATATTTTGGCTTTTAATGGATAAATGATAATTATAAGACATGATCAAAATATATGGTGAACATTCAAAAGCCTTTTTAAAAATTGTAATAGTGGAATGCACACTGCCATTAATCTCCTCTAAAATATATCCTCTTTCTTCAAACACGTTTATACTGTCATTCTTACTACTTTCTGAAGCAGTTTTGGAAGACTTTTATGAGGTCTTGACAAAGTGTAACCAAAAAACAGTGAATGTTGTTATACAGTGCCATCTGAAGGAAAGGCAATCTCATAAAAATACCATGGCGTGTCTTCATCCACTTTATTCGTCAGATCTGTCACTATGTAAATTCTGGATTATCCTCAAACCCAGAATAACCATAAAAAGTAAATGTTCTGAATGAGTTCGAGATAGTAAGGAAGGCACAACAATAAAACTGAAGACAGAAAGAGGACTTCTTCAGAAAGGAGTGGGAACAAGGAGCAGGGGGAGTATTTTGAGCAGGATTAATGGGAATGTGGTTTTTTATAATAAAAATTTCTAATTTGTTTAACATATATTCTAAGTGTTTAACATATATTCTAATCACACCTCATAAATAAGTTAGAAATCCAAATTGAGAGTCCTCAGGTTATTATTAACGGTTAACTTTATGGTTTTCTTTCCTTGTTCATATTTTTAATATTATACCCAAAGGTCTAAATTGTAAAAGGCAGCTGGACTGATTCACTTGAAGAATTCTATTTTCATTCAGAGGGTATATAATTAGAGTTCTAGTATTCTTGCACTTCGAGATATTTTTAAAGTTGTTTGAAAACTGCTCTATCATCACAGAAGGTTGCTTCTTGGCATAGAAAATCGAAAAGTTGCTCAGTGCATTTGGGATGCTTTTGAATCTACCTTTGGAATTGCCAGATTCTCTCCATTTCTAGACCATCTCTGCGTCTGGACTTTACCATTGCAGTCAGCGCCTCACAGCCATCTGCTGCCAACAGGACTTGGAGCACCTCAGCCAGAGGCTCCAGGGCATTAAGACCCCACAACCCTTCTCATTCCCAGTCCTATCCATTCCCTCTCATTTCCCTCACTAGCATTAATCCCTGATTCTGGCTACTACCTCCCTTCCACTGCTACCACCCTACTGCTCAGAGACCCTCTCACCCTTTCATTTTGCCCTTGAAGCCTAGAACAGAGGTCAGAGAAATTACTCTGAAAAAGAGTCAAATCATATATATTGCAGGCTTTATATATAAAAGTTTCTGCTACAACTACTCGGCTCTGCTCTATAAATCCAAAAGCTGTACCTGTGCACAATAGGTACCTCAATGAGCATGGGCCATATTCCAGACAAAAAATTTAGTTTGGGACATTTTAACACCAGTTTTAAATAATTTTCAACTATATTGCAATACTCTTCTTTTGGTATTTTTCTAATCATTTAATAATGTGCTGGCAATTTTTAGTTAATAGACTCCAAAAGCAGACAATAGGCAGGACCTGGTCCCTGGGTTGTGGTTTTTCTCACCACACTTCGACAATGTCACGGTAACTCATCTATTCAGAATCCTGCAGTGGGACCCTACATCTCTCCTAATGAATGCTCCTGTCCCAATCACAGCCTATTTCCAGTTATTCTCTTTGTTTTTCTCCTGCCCTCTTGTTATAGCTGGTACCTAGCTAGATGCCTCCCCAAAACCTTATGTGGTCATAGTTGAGGCTTTTTGGAGATGGCTGGATCTAGGATATAGAAATGCAGATTAAGGGTGTGTGGCTACCTAAATTAGCCCACAGATTGGTTTAGCATAGTTCTGTGTGTGGAAAATGGGAAGGCTCCCCCTGTGTGTAGGTGGCACTATGTAAAAAACTTGTGGCCTGCTGCATGAGATACAAAGGGAAAGAGTGGCTTGCTGTTCCTGCTACTGCTGCACCAACTCCTTTTGCCATAGACTATTTCTCCTCCACTATGCCAGGCCATCATACAATCCTGCTTTGGAACCAGCTAATTGTGGTTGGTAACCTTTACAAACTGTGAGCTGAAATAAACATATACTATAAACCTTTTCTCCTATAACTTGTTAGTATGGGATACTTTGTCTCAGCGATGAAAAAGTAAGACACTGGTAAAACTGGGTTTTGATCTGCACCTTGAGCATGCACAATACCAGCCTGCTTTGGAACTAGCTCATTTCTCTGCTGCAATCATCTTCATGTATACTTCCATAGCTCGCTTGCTTGCTTCAAGATTTGGATCAGATGTCATTCATATTCTCATTCTATCCTGACCACTGCAAATTGTAACTGCCCTAGGTCAGATGGTGTTGAACTCATGTTGAGCCCTTGAACTTCACTACCTCAAAATGTGAGAATATGTGAAGATAATACTTTTACAAGAGTGATTCAGTTACAGCAAGGGCACTACCATCCTTACAGGAAAACATTTTAGGCACATGTACACAAGAGGCACATACAGAGCAAACACTATGTGGCAATGTCAGAAGGAAGTAGCCATATAAAGCCACAAGAGAAGCCTCAGAATAAATAAATCTGCTGACATTCTGATATGAGACTTAGCATGTAGGAAAATGAGAAAATGAATGTTCATTGTTTCAGACACCTAGTCTGTGGTACTTTATTATGGTAACCCTAGCAAACTCACATACGTCCTAACCTCCACGATCTTCACAGATCCATTTGTCCTATTACACTTTTGTACAGTGTACATACTTCTTACTAACACACAACTCAGTTCACTAATTTGGTATGCTTATTATGCTTCTCTGCTACATGAGGGCAATGATCGTTCTGTTTATTGGTATATCCTAAGTTTTCTTAAGGGCTGAACAGAATATAAACACTTAACAAATGCCTAGTGCACAGGCAAAATCTTGCAATACATTTATCTCTTTATATACTCTGTCACTGTCCCTTGCTTTTCTGGGAGGTAAAGTCATTACCCCAACATCTCTAACCCCGTGGCTAGTAAAATGCAGCACAAATTAAGTGGGGTCTTTGTTTGGATTCTACCAGCATTCTATCTGTAACTCTCTGTGGGATGAAACACATGAAACTGGTATTAAATTTTTATATGTGTTCTATCTTATCCTCTAAATATTAAGTTCTTTTATGGTACAGCTGTTGCTGTAGGAATTTTCAATTCCCTCCCCACACCTTCTCAGTGTGCTATTCATACTAGAGACACGATAAACATTGGCGGCACTTACAAAGATTATTATGATAAAAAACATCTGCTACAGAATAGATTGTCAGGCTGCTAAGTCTCTGTGTCACGTGTATCTTCTTCAGTAAAAGTATCGTGAAGGCGTCTCCGTCATTATCTCCATGTTATTCATGAGGCCACCACACGTAAGACAACTCTTCCCTAGTAACAGGCCTGTCATTTTACAGTGGTCAGGTCTCTAGGTCACTGTAATGCCAAAAATAGAACAATAAAAAACATCACTTTTAAATAAAAGTGCCATTATCATGTTAAGTGGAACAAAACAAGGACATATGTGCCAAAATTGTTTCTATTTAAAGACTTCTAGATGGACTCAGTTTATATTTCCACTAATGGCTTTAGTTGCTCAGAACTCAAGAGTGTAACCTTTATATATTCCTCAAATTTATATTTTGACTCTGAATTTTTTTCAAGTCCACATTTCAATAAATTCTTCTCTAGATTCTATTTCATTGGTAATACTTTCAATTTATAACATAAAATGATAACCTGTACTAAGTAACTTTGGGCTTCTTAAAGACAGAATTTAATATCTATATATAAAACTCTATCTCCTTATAATTTCATAAAGAATTTAATGATTCAGCACAGTTTTAATATTAACTTCTGAAATAACTAATTTCTACTTTTTACTCTTGTTTCTTTTAAATCATGTTAGATTTTCTGTCCAAGGAAAGCCAAGATGAGTAAGCTATTTAATCTTATTTTCTAGTGAAAAAAATTTACTTAACAATGAAAAAACCGCTTAAAAATTTCAGACTCAATAACTTTTAGCAAAAATATGTTGTACACACTACAGCAATATATAAACTATATAGTATTTTTAGGTAGGAGGTAACTTTTGCTAGGAGAGCATTAAAGTATAATTAACTATAACCCTTAAAAGTATATAAATTTCAAATTTTACCATTTTTGAGAAAGCCGTCTGAGTCAGATGTTCTTTCTACTTTTTGAATATTTTATAATGATCAAAAGTGGGTATACTTTGACCTTTTCTAAGGACTTCAAAACAACTGCATAATGTTAGTTTGCGTGCACTATTGTATACTGATTCATCCCTATTGGAAATTGGCTTCAGAACTACCCCAAAGGTACAGAGCCCAACTATCGTCCTTAAAACCCTGGCCTGCAGGAGTACCTGGTGATTAGCTTGAAACATGATTACTGAATTTTCTTGATCAGGAGACTGTTATCATAGTAAGAGTAAAAGCTTGCCCAAAGTCAAGCACTAAATTGTAATGGTGCTAGGATTTAAATTCTGACCTTCTTGGCTGCCACGTTTAGATATTTCCATTACAGCAAGTCACTACTTTGGATACTTATTGCACTGTAAAATTACAAACCATGTGTGCTAACTATTAACTAGGCTAACTAGCTACTTGACCTTGGTAAAACTCCCTTTAGTAACATGGTTTCAGTTACATCTTCTGAAAATAAGAAAGTCAACCTAAATGATTTTAAGACCCATTGAGTTTTCCTATGTCTATCACCCAATAATATATTATAACAAAATTACTTCTGTAAGTAACACGATATACATAGTGTCTTTAATGCTGGCATTGTGTCAAGCACTTGCACTACACTGTGTCTGAACAAACTTCTAAACTTTAGAGTTCAGGGACTATTTTATCCCTTGGAGAAAAGCTGGGATGGTATCACTGGAAGGTACATTTGCATGGATTTGGGTTCACGCCCGTCAGTTGGCTGTGTAGTTTCTCTTGGGAGAACTTTAGTAGGCACAGCATAAAATTGATCTTTCAGTTCTAAAAGCTTTTTATGGAATTGGCTTCATAGCTCTTTGAAGCCTTTTGACCTTTGTTTGGCTCAAGGAATCATAAGATGGTTAGAAAAATCATTTTATGTATATTCTCCATAACAAAACAAATTCTATATATCTTAACGTATTATGGAAGTGAAAGATGACAGATTTGCCAGGTGTGAACCCTCAAGTCATAGACTGGTGATTTCTAAAGATGGAAATCTTCCCATTGAGAGGTGAAAATACTGAGCCAACTGAATTCAAAAATGTCACAATAAGAAAAAGGCAAAAGATAGAATAAAAATAGATTCAAAGTCTAATAATACTTCTATTAGGAAGAATATCTAGAATTATAGAATATACCAGGGAGTATATTTTTCTAGCCATTTTGAAAGAGACTATATGCTTTATTCTTCATTTATCAGTTTCTGTTATGTATAGAGATATAAATATACATTTTGTAAGATTAAAAATTAACATTCAATATTACACATAACATCAATTATACAATCATGAAAAAGGACAAAAACATAGATATCTGTACATGATGTACCCACTATTTTTTTTTTTTTTTTGCTTTTGAGACAGGGTCTCGCTTTGTAGCTCAGGCTGGCCCTGAGCTCACTATGGTGCCCAGGCAAGCCATCGCGAACTCAGCAATCCTCCTGTCTCTGCCTCCCGAGTGCTGGGATTACAGGCATGAGCCACCACATCCGGCATTGTGGTATGCGGTGTTGATTGTTGGTGGGCGTGTCTCCATGCCCAGCATTATATGTGGTTACCAGGGATCGAACTCAGGTCCTTGTGCTTGCGAGGCAGGCGCCGGAACCACTGAGCTAACCCTCAGGCCCCCCACTCTATTTTTTTAACAAATAAAGGAGCATACAGTACCTACACTGTGAAAAACATGCATATATTCTCCTTTTGGTTACAATCAGGGAAAATTCAGACTCTGGTGATCAGATTTATCTACAACAATTACTACAAAGAGAAAAAACGCAGGGCAGAAACAAGAAAACGTGAGATTACAATGAGCGGTTCAAGCAGTCAAATGCAGAAATGATACAGGCAGATTGTCACAATCCCACCAATGTTGGGGAAACGTGGAGAAACAGTGGTAGACATGGTGTAGATCTGTAAACCTAAGAATCACAAATTTTAAGATTTACCCATATAGCTAATGACTACTTTGAACATTTAGTATATGCTGGCAGGGTAAAGTGCTGGGCTAAAACAACCAACAAAACAAGAATAATCCTTTAAAAGAAATTACATTCCACTTTCACAGACAACTGTGATTAATCTACAGTACTTTAGATAATATTAATTTTTATGGAGAAGATGAGCATATACGGCAGTTTGTCTAACACTCATTGGTTTTGTGCCTGTTTGCTTACAGATTTTATTAAGATTTCCTCTTTTTAATCTCATAAGTGTCCTATCTTCTGTTTTCTTATCTGGAAAACTATTAAAAGATAATACAAAACAAAGTTATTGTAGGAAGTGGCATTTTGGATTGGCTGGTCAGTACATAACTCACAGGATTATATTTAAGCTAAAGAATCAAGAGCATAAAACACCTCTAAGGAGTGAGTCTGAGTCTGTCAAAAAAGAACTACACCATAAAATAGTTTTAATTTTCACAAATCTAGTCTTTTACCTCAGCCTAATACATCATAGATTTGACTCTTGGACCAGGATTCCTGTAGAATATTTGACAACACTCCTTAAGTTCAAAAATGTGATTCAGAAATGCCCATTTTACATTATAGGGACTAAAAGGCATACTTGTATTACTCTCTTCCATTTACATAATACACTGACCTATATTTTTTGAGCAATTGCTATGCAGTAGACACTGTATTATGACAGAGCTGGAGAATTAAATATTATTTCTGTCATTTAAAAGATTCTGATCCATATGAGGTGTGACTTGGATATCTCAGTTTAATAATATGGCAGTGATAAGTAATTAAATGCATATGGGATAGACAACTCTTCCTACAAGAGCTCAAAAAGGATTTCAATCAGTGTATAACACAGAGCAAAGCAAAGCTTCAAAGGGAAGAAAAATTAGATCTATTTTACTGATGAAATGTGACATTTACTACCTGACCACTCAAAAAACCAAAGAAATACTTCACTACACAGGGCATAGGACTCTGGTGAGCTTGGCCTGTAGAACAATCTGGTAGTGTGGGAAACTCAGCATTTTAGAAAAACTTCCTTTTCCTACAAGTGAGTCCTGTAATCCTCTCTTCCAGCTGCTTTAACACCTTCCTTGTTTGGCTTCCATGTCATTAGCCTCTCCCTAATTTTTACAGAAGAGAGCATTTTAAAGGCTCATTACTTCACCTCTACTGTTCATTGTCCTTGGTTCTCCTTGGTGAAAACCACAAGAGACAGCTCTCCTCTGGTTTTTGAAATTTTAACATACGTTGCTTGGTTGGGTTAACTGCTTCATGTTTATCTGCTACAGGGGCAGGAGAACATGGAAAATTGAGAATCATAAAGAAACAGTCTACAAAATCACAGGACTTTGCTCTTAATAATGTGCACTTAATAATGTTGCTTGAATAAATAAATGGAGACCATAGGTACTGAAGACTAATAAAATAGAAAGCAATTGAATTTAAAAATTAGAGTCATTTCTACAGCTCTCTCTTTTTTATTCCTAATTACCAGGAACCATAATAATGATTAGGTATCCAATTATTGCTGGTGCAAATTTAATTTGAATAAAACAAATAGGGTATCATACACATACTAGATCAATAGTAGTAAAAAAATGCTGCAATTTGTTTAAGGTTTCCTAGCAATAGAAAGATATGTAGAGATATTCTCATTGTTATCAATGAGATATCATGGTTTAGAACAGCTGGGCGACTTCAGATTGTGAGATGAGGGATAACACTAGAATTTCCCTACAAGGCTGTGCAGCCTCTGCATGTCTTGCTGCCCTCCACGGAGCTGAGGGCTGAGCAAAGACAGCAGCTCTCCTACAGTGCATTCCTGGAATGGAACTCCTTCTTTTCCATTTTAATGCAACACCCTTATATTCTGGTCATTAAGACTATGATGAAAAGACATTAGAGGAAACAAAAAAAAGCCAACTAGTGAGCCAGACATGGGATATTAAGATGACTGTCAAATGATGGAACACTTTTTATTAGGATACTCCCCTAACCACAGCACAGCATAGACCTCCTCTCCCACTCAGCCAACCCAATCAGCTCTGCTCTCTAACTCATTCTCCCTGAAGGTGGAAGGCAATAGGCTGACTGTCACCAGCCATCCTCACATATTGATCTACTGCAGAGTCCTCTCCATGCTCCTTTAAATACATACACCATTAGGGGCCAGAGATTTAGCTCAGTGGTTCCAGTGCCTGCCTCGCAAGCTCAAGGTCCTGAGTTCAATCCCCGGTAACCACATACAAGGCTGGGCGTGGTGAGACCCTCTCCCCCTCAAAATAAAAAAATACATACACCGTTAGTACCAAATAAATAAAATCTTGAGATATCCCAATGTTACTGCAATACCTTTATTAGTCAGGAGAAATAAATGATGTTAAGGTTAGAGGCATAGTTTAAAGAGCCTGGTCAAAGCTGACTTGTTTGCAAAACTATCTGGCATCTGCTGAGAAAAATGAATCAATGTTGATAATTCTGTCATGGTCACTTGGATTTTGCTATCATCTACAGTGAAGACCAGCTCCTCAAGTCTTTGCCACCCAATTCCTCAACCCACAAATATATCCAAATTCTGTAAAAGAATGAATATATTTTACTAATGAAGATTCATCAACATGCCTAGAAAACACAAAACATGACCATATCTTTATGAACAGTAGTAATATAAAACAAACACCACATTGTATCATTTCATTTGGCTGATTATGGTGGCATCCTCTCAAAAAAGACAGTCTGTTTTGCTTGAAGGTATATTCTCACTTTATCTTTGAAGTTTAGGAAACATACAGGGAAATTGTTGTAGAGGAACATTGTGGCTGAACTAAAAGATCAACAATGATTGTGAAAGATGTGGCAGAAATATAGGTAGGAGCCTCATGAATCACCTGGAGATATGAATAGCTGTCCATTGCACTCTCAATCTTTTTAAGGGCCAGTAACATTACCACTATTTGTAATTTAAAACAAAGAAAGTCCAATTTATGATAATACTGGCAGGAAATGAATATAAAATAACCAATACTGCCAGGAACATATTTCTCCTACTTAGAGTAAGTTTCCAATCAGCAGCTTCTACAGAATGAGCTATAGGTGGGATCTAGAATATATACCTAAGGTGCATGCTTAAAGGCACAACCCTTGACGTGATGCTATGGGAACTGATAGAACCCATGAGCCCAGTGGGAGGCCTTCAGGTAACTGAGGTAACCTTAAAAGGGATGAAGACACTCCATCTCTTTCTCTCTTTCACTTCTCAGACATAAAGAGACTAGATTGCTCCCCCGTGCTCTGACATGATGCTCTGCTTCATCATGGACCAGAACTAATGGGCCAACTGCCATTGACTGAAAATGCAAAAACTATGAGCCAAAATAAGTTTCTTTTTCCTCTTAATAAGCTAATTAGAGCAGATTATCTGTTACAGTACCAGAAAGCTGACTGTCTTGTACAATGGAAGTAGAAACAGAAGACCTGAGGACAAGGAAAAGAGACTGGACTTGTTTTGGACAGTATTTTTTGTTTGTTGGCTATTTCTCCCCCTTCCTCTTAGAATTCTGTGGGTTGGCTGCCCCCCCCATGAAAGCCACACCCTGTAGAGCACCCCTCTGAAGATTTCCACTCCAGGATCCCCAAACGTCCATCCCCTTCCCCTTTCAGTAAGCCATTAGTAAAAGGTGCAGAGCATAAAGTATCTCTTACTTATTTCTTTACACCTGCCCAGGCACAGAGTTTTTCAAATTATTTTAGTGAGTATAAAATCTTGCTCTTGCCCAGACATAATTATACATATCACAATCAACCTATGAAATCCTGAATCATTTCTGTCCTATGTTGTAAGACTTGGGCCTGTCATCAGACAATGATGTATAATTACTGGCATTTCTGGCAAGAAAACTGATCACCTTAAATAAGAGAGGGAAAGATAGCTATTCAAATGAACATTAGTTCCTTTCTCTAGACCTTATGCAATATATTAACTTAATCAATCAACAGTTTTAAATTTATTATGTCCAATTCTATGCAATCAGACAACCTGCTACTTTGAAAGCATCTCAGTGATAAAAAAAAATGTCTTTTTGTAAATGAAGAATCTTTAAGCCCCCCATACTCACTACATGCTTGATATATGGGGAAAAAAACTATGTTAAAATGGAAAAAGCAAAACTAAAGGGACATAATAGCCTTTATATGCAAAAGTTCTGCCTACTGAAATTAGGGGTCCTTTAATCAGATTTAACAGCACTGACAAAATTAAGGAGCTTGAGCAAGATAGCAAAACTTTCAAAATATCCTATAACTTTACGGATTAAAAATCTACACAGAACAAAATAATCTGTCTCACAAAGATTAAAATGTAAACTCTGCTGGGAAAGGAACACAAAGCCATATATTCATTGGCATTCAAGTATAAACATAATCCTGTTTCTTCTTCCCTGAGAACGTGTTTCAATAGAAGGAAGAGCATGTGTGTGTCTACACATACACACATAGTATGACAGTGGCAGTGTGTGTGTAACTGAATAAGATAAATTTTACAAGGTAAATACGTAACACCAAAAAGAAAACTGTTTCAGGGCAGACAGATCAAGAGAATGTAACTATGTATTCAGCTGCCACACGCCAATACCATAGGAAACAGAAACTCTTGTCATTTTTTTAAGGATGAAATTTACATTTTAAAATATCTATTTAAATGAGGTTTCCTGGACACATCCTGTATATGGGACCTGTCTGCCCTGTGTGCAGATATACCTGGTATGAGAAACAGGTGAGACGAAGGGGCTTGGGGAACAGGAATTACGATTCTGTGATCTATCATCATAAGGAGGAAGGAAGGTGACAGCAACAGGGAATATGGCCAGAAACTGACTTTGCTAGTTCTCGGATTTCGCCAAGAACCATTCTTTATTTTTGCTTCACATTATAAAAATGCAAAATAAAAGTAGTTAAATACTTACATTATTAGCATTATTGTGTTGGCTTCATGTATAGTGACCTCAGTGGTATCAAGTTACCACCAGTCAATGCAAATTTGTAAAAAGAATCCATCCTCCCCCTCCCCGCTCCGACTTCCTTCTATTTCTTCTTCCTAATCTAAAATTCTGTATGTGACAGAATGAATTCTTACCTCACACTTGCAGAAATATAATTTCATTAAATTTGAAATACTTTAATCCAGTAGTTAAATAGCAATTCAAAGCTTAACATAATTTCTCAGTTTAAATTGCATTTGCCCCCCTTAGGTGATGGTCTGAACTTTACCATGCCTATACCTTGCCGTCAAACAGCCTGAAACAGAGCCCCAGGCAACGTGCACCTCAGACATGTGTTTGGGGAATTTTTGCTAATAGGAAAATGTGTTTAGGTCTTGATATTTCTCCAGAATATGAAGCACAGCATATTGATAAATGTCAGAATAACCTCCCAATAGATACCATATAACAGTTCCATACTGAATTGCTCACATAAAGAAGAGTTCAAAACTTGGTGTTTGCACTATTATTTCCCCTTCTGTAATGGGTCAGCATTCACATAAGAGGGTGCGACATGGGTTCGTCCTGCTGGCTTTGCTAATTCTCTGGTTTACATCAGGATATGGTGTTATGGGGAGAATCTTCATAACCCATCTCTGCATACTTGGATGCACAAAGATACATATTGAGGAGCTGGTGTCCCATGTATAAGTGAACGGAATATGGTCCAGCATGTCTCAAGTCTCAAACTAAGAAAGAATTAAGACAACTGGAGCCTCCATTAAACTTCGCCAAACTGTAAACTATTAACTTACACTACCTGTCCTCTGGATTTCTGTGACCCATTACCCATAATGAAAGATCTTTCAAAAAACTTAGGCTTCCAGGCCAGAGATTTAGATCAGTGGTTCCAGTGCCTGCCTCCCCAAAGCACAAGGCCCTGAGTTCCATCCAGGTAACCACATACAATGCTGGGCGTGGTGACTGACGCCCACCAGCCATCAATACCACATACCACAGTGCTGGGCATGGTGGCTCACGCATGTAATCCCAGCACTTGGGAGGCAGAGACAGGAGGATTACTGAGTTCAAGGCTTGCCTGGGCTACATAGTGAGCTGAGGGCCAGCCTGAACTACAAAGCGAGACCCTGTTTAAAAAAAAAAAAAAAACACAACAACTTAGGTTTCCTAAGTAAGCCAAAATATGTGCTTGTAAAATTCACTTTGCAAAGTGATTCATCATCATAGCACAATATTTTTAGTAAAAAATAAATAGAATTTTATTTTAGCTGGTAAATTTTATCCACTGAATTTGCATTTCCTAATCAAAGCTCATTTCAGAAAAATCATTAATGAAAATTCAGTCACAAGTGATTCTAGGCACTGCCAAGACACGAAAACTTCTCAGAAAGTTAAATTGGTTCCCTCTAACTTGTGATAACACCAGCAATACAAATCAAGGAAATACTTTGTAAATATGAAAATGTATTTGTACATTCAGTACATTCCATTTTCTAACCTTGTAAAACTGTATAAGCCATCTTGGTAACAAAAAGCGACTGCCAAAGGCACAAAATATATATTTGAGAATTAACCTATTTTTCAAATGTAAAACAAAATCACTATTTCCTTAACTGTCATTAATCAAAAAATTAAAAAGGCTTTTTGATTAAAAAAATTCATCCAGGGCCGAGGGTTAGCTCAATGGTTCCAGTGCCTGCCTTGCAAGTGCAAGGTCCTGAGTTTGATCCCCGGTGACCACATACAATGCTGGGCGTGGAGACTCACGCCCACCAACAATCAATACCACATACCACAGTGCCAGGCGTGGTGGCTCACGCCTGTCATCCCAGCACTCGGGTGGCAGAGACAGGAGGATTGCTGAGTTCGAGGCTTGCCTGGGCTACATAGTGAGCTCAGAGCCAGCCCGAACTACAAAGCGAGACCCTCTCTCAAAAAAAACAAAAAAACAAAAAACAGTCATCCAATCTTACATTTTTTATAAGTTCATAGATATATACTGCTTGTTCTGTAATTAGCAAATTCTTGCATATATAACCTTAAAGTAAATTATTTTAAACAAATTCAACTCTGCTTCCTGCTTCTTCATTAATTACCAGCTAAGGACTCAAAAGTGCTTTAATGAATTTTACATTAGGTCCTGTGATAGGAATAGTATATAGTATCACAGGATCTAGTAAATGCATAGATCAGCTTTTCCAAGTAGACTTTGGAGCAGTTATAAACATTCTGACTGAATGATATTAGAGACATTGAGCAAAAAAAGAATTTTTACAAGAAACATGTTATCATTGTCACATTTCTCAAGACCCAAATCTGATTATCTTATGATAGTCTCTAGGTCCTAGTTTCCAAAGTTCAAAGGAACTGTTCTTACATGTTTTTCTCCCGTGTCTCAAAATAAATAAACTGCTCTCACCTACTTTGATATCTAAATATTCAGGGAATAAACCTCTTCGAGCTTTCCATAAATTCCATATTACACAATACCAACTAGGCACTAGACCCCTCCTCCACAGTCTGTATTTTGAATTTAATATTTATGGTCTACAACTCTGAAATAACTTAAAATTTTCATAAAGTTATTCAGAAGTTTAAGAAAATTACTCCTTAAATAGAATGGACGAGAAAGCTATACCGATACAAATAAACCCAGTAAGAAATAACAGAATCTCAAAACTGTTTTATCAAAAAGAACAATCTACCATGGAAATCATGTGGAAAATCTACTTGTGAGAGAATATTTCACTAATTTCATGCCAAGATAAAAGAGCACATATCGAATACTGTCAAATGAGATGCAGTATCCTAAGTGGTATGTCACCCTTGAGGGTTTAAAGCAAATGAAAAGGTAATGTCAAGGTCATCGTGACAAGACTGAGTAGTTAATGGGAGTCTGAACAGACAGGGCAAACAAAACAGAGTGTCAGCTTGGCAAAAGTCAGGTTCAGGTGCAATAAACACTCTTTACAATCATCAAAAGTCACTGAAATGCATATTGCTTTAGACTAATATCTGGAAATTAGAAGGGCTGCTAATATCCTAATATTGGCAATATATCCTCATATTAGCAATCCTTCCAGTCTCCATTACTATGCAGTGGTGTTCTCTGAAACTGTCACAATTCTACTCTCAAAATAGTTTTTCCCTTTTCATACTGGCAATATAATTGTATATGCAGTTGTTTTAATAACCACGAAGATTCTATACCTCCAGATAAAATGCTGCTCAAAATCATTTCTCAACCCTGCAGCACAGTGTATAAGTTTCTTTCTGAACTCTTTTCTCATTATTTACATAAGACAAATTTGTTAGAATTGGGGGGAAAAATGGAGCTAACGTTTGTTCTCCAGGGCTAGAATCAAAGTGTGGTATTTTATTAAACTAGCTTTATTCTCTCAAAGTTTGAGGGGCCATTAAAGTATGTATTACTAGTGTGAACTAATATTGGTCCCACCTGTCACTAATGATGGCGCTAAGAAATTTTAAGGGCAACAAAATGGATAGTGCCATCATTTTAGAATATCTTAAAAATATTTTCTGCCCATCAACACTTAGATTCAAATAGACTTTCTATTTCAATCGTGCAAAATTTTTAAACATTAAAATCCACTGCAATGAAACAAACATTGTGGGCATTTTACTCTTCGGCTGTTTTCACATTTTTCACATTTTGCGAGGTGCTCAGAATTCTGAAAGAAATGTCATTAACCCTTTCACCACCGAGCTTCATGATCAAATTCTGGAAATAGCCTGGGGTTATAATGATCAAAGAGTTCTACAGAATATCTGAACGCCTGCAGGGAGGGCAGCTGCGAGCTTTTCCAGTAAACTGCAGCAAGCAAGACTGAGAAAAAAACCTCATCAATTCATGCAATATTTTTAAAAACTGTTTTAATCTTTCCACTCTGCAGACCCTGCTTCCTTCCACTGAGGCCCATCTAATAGCAACACCGTGATGAAAACGTAAAAGACACATTAAGACAATTCAGTTCTACCCCCAAGTTAGAGCTGCACTGCACACATTTTTAGAAACATAAATCTCAGCAAACAGACACAATTGCATTTTATTGACAGCATTAGAAATAATCACAAAAAAAGAGTGAGGCTTTCCTACTCCGTTTCAACTTCATTACCATTCTCTGTCAGCCACTATTATTTAAAAAAAAAAAAAGCCATTACCTGTATGAAGAGAACCTGTTAATAGTCTGAGAAGGTACTGGGCAAATTTCAATATTTCACGTTTACACCGTTTTCTACAGCCACTCATCTTAAGCAACAAGATATTCCTCTGAGAAGAGCCAGAAGTCTTTGCCAATTTAAAAAAAAAAAAACCCACAGTCTCTGAGGGGAAACTTCTGTCTCAGTTTATGTCACAAGCTGCCTTACAACTCCTATGGAATTTGCTGTTATTGCCTGAACCAGAAATTCCTTTAAGGAGCTAGAGAAGCCGGATCCAGACTGCACAGAACGGGGCGGTGAGCGAGCTCGGCTCCTCAGAACGGTCCCCAAGTTCTCCGGTGGCAACAGATAGGTGGCCGCGCACACTTGTAGTGAGGCAGCTGTGGTGCAGCTCCGCGTCCCCTCTCCGGGAGCAGGGGAACCTCACAGCCCATTCCGAGAGAGGCGGGGCCTGAGATGCCAGCTCATCAATGAATCAGCATGTAAGCAGGTGAGAAGACAGAAGGCAGGTCACTGGGCTGGCACCTCCGGAGGCCAGGGAAGAGTGTGCTCTCTGTGGACGTGCTGGGGAGGGGAATCAAAGTGCAGGGCTGGGGCACGGGCTTCCAAAGCACAAAAAGGAGGCAGGAAGGCATGCTGTTGCTCAAGGTCAGACATCAGACAGCTCCCTGACACAGTGTTAATCAGTGTCTGAGAGCCTAGATGGGGGAGGATCTCGCTTAAGAGGCTGACCCTGATTCTAAACGAATACAGTTGAGAATTTATCACCACATGGAAGCAAAGCTCTTCTGTCACAGACAAATATATTCCACTACATGAGCTCAGCAGTGAAAAACAAGCGGAGATCCTAAACTGGCTCCATTTCCTGCACTGTCCAAACTCAGGCATTTGGAAAATAGAGACTCAATGTGGTTGTAAAATACAGTAGCCTGGAAACCTCAACTCTTAACCCCTACGATTTGGCTCCAGGGAACTGAGCTGTAGAAGTAATGGCTGTATTGTCCTAAGAGTGATAGCAGCCTCTGTTTCTGCTGGTTTCTCAAAGGCAAATACTGTCCAACTTGCTATCTCCCTGTTGATCAAATTAACAGAACGATCATAAGTGTCTGAAATTTCCCTCAAAGTACTTTTCTATTACAACAGTGTCATCAAAGCGGTTGATAGCAAAGTAAGAAAACAGTGCAGTTTTTCAAAATTTCTTAAGTGCTTCAGGCAGTTTCTAGCATTTCTCTACACCCAGGTAATAATCCTATGGCTTTTATTCAGCTTTTCTCTTCCTGAATAGACACAGATGTCATCCCTGTGGTATTTAGTGCACACAAGACATACTAAACTTCCACCTGTACATACCTCGCCAGTTCCTCCCCCTTTTGTTCTGACAGTTGTGCCAATTCCTGTTGAAACGAATACGTGCCAATGACACTATATGTAAAGTGATGTTCTTATACAATAAAACAAAGAACATTCTGGAAATCACAGACTTAAATGCATTTCACAGCAACTAATTCCCTTCTTTGACTCTCACATCCCTGCCTGTCTCCAATATCTGACTCTGTCTTGAAATGGGTGTAAGAAATATGCTTTCCAGGAATTCCCCAAGCTTTGGTTGAAAGGTATTAAACTAGAGTCCTGCACAAAGGTTAACCAAATACTTTTTGAAGTTCTTGTTCCACACATCTGCCATGCATAATGCTATTCTTGCCACAGTTTGAAACAGAAGAAATATACTGCTGTAGTTCTACATGGGGAGTAATTATTTTAAGTCTCAATGCTTTACCCATAAAATTTGGATTAGAATACATATAAATTTCACGTGTGCATTGGTGACTAAAATAAGAGACTGTAGCCTCAGTTGTCAACACAGCACTTCTATTCGCTTATCTAGCATTATATGCTGAGCATGTACTACATTTCAGACAAGTTTTTCTACAGTGAGGACATAGGAGAAAGAGGAGCTCCCCCTCTTTTGACAAAAACAAAATCTTTGAATTTACAAAGCGTACACTTCAGCTCAGAAAACAACAAAACGTAAGAAATAAGAGCGTATCAGAAGAGAGGTAATCTACCACATTTTCAGGATAAAGAAAAATAATCACATGATCCTTTCACCCGATGCGTAAAAGTCCTTTGACAAAATACAAACCCACTTATGACGTAAAACAATTTCAGAGAAGCAAAGGAAAACTACTTCAATTTAACAAAGAATATCTATAAAACCTACAGTAACAAGCTTATTGGTGAAGAAT
>PVIC010034043.1:0-12500 GCA_004025085.1 Thryonomys swinderianus
AAAAAAAAAAAAAAAAAAAAAAAAAAAAAAAAAAAGAATAAGAAAATATACTTTAACAAAAAGCCATCTCTTAGGACCAATAGTTTAAAAAGTAGTAAAATATACACTTACCCTCACATGACAGCAACTGTACTCCAGGATGAATTACTATTATAGATTTCTGTATGAAATTGTTACTGTCACTTAGTGCATATAAAATTGGGATCATTTTGCTGAATGGCAGACATATAATCAAAAATCTTTCAGGAAGTTAGACCCTATAGCATGAGGGATAAGGGTCTTATTTTGGAAAAAAAACAGCTTCATTCTTCAAACTTTGAGAAATATCTTATATGCCTTTATTCCACAATTTAGATCTGTCTTTAGAGCAGTAGTAATTTCTTGTGTTTCTTTAAAACCTGACATGTCTTTATTCATGTTACTATTATTGGAGATGATTTCAGTCAGTTCAAATTGCCTCTTTGTGGCAAAAGATTGGGGTATGGTCAGACTGCCTGGTAGGGCCAAGCACCACTGAATATCATGCTCTTTCTCTGCCTAGCAACAAGTCCAGAACTGTGTTTTATTCAGGGTTCAAACTCTCTTATTTCAATTGTGAAAATAAATTGTTTTGGTGGATTAACCCATAGTTAACTAGGAACGCCCAGTTGAGCTGAGTCAGTGTGGTTCTGGGCATGGAAAACCCACCTGAGAGTTTTTGTCAATGGTGTAAGAGGATGATTGGAGGGGAAGACTGAGTGCTGTTAATTTTCCTAGAGAAGCTTGCTGCCGCTGGTTTTGTAGATACGCTCTTCTCATCATCAGAGAGCATGGGTTCCCCCTCTTCCTAGGGGGGTTGCTGTTCTCAGATGAGCTTTAGTTTTCACTTGAGGGCTGCCCTCTCAGCTGTTTGGCACAGATCCTCTATCCCACTGGCACAGACCTTCTAGCCCCTCCCACCTGTCTTGGACCTTCCTAGTGCAGATCTCTGGTAAAGACTTCTCTGAGACCTTTGCTTGAGCTGTAGGCCTTTAGCTGGACTCCTGTGGGACGTTGCGGTAGGTTCAAGACCCTCAATTGGAGTGTTTGGATCTCTAACGTGTGGACAAATCTCTTGCACTCCTCTACATTTGGCTTTTTGGTTGAGTATTATAAAATAATTCTATAAATTATGTGCCATGTATTAAATCTATTCCCTTGCAAATCCTGAGTACAATAACTAGAGTGGGAATGTGCATAAAAGTACTTGAGAGCCTTACACCTGCCAGGCTACTCTAACAAAATATCATTGATGAATGATTTGTAAATAACAGGAACTTAGTTCACAGTTTTTGGTCTTGTACTGCAAGAGTTGTAAATACTGCTATAGATACATATATAGCATATGCATCTTATATAACAGAATGTTTAAAAAATATACTTTAACTTAGGAAAAAGTTTTTGAATGTTTGAACAAAAAAACCATGCTGATGAATGAAAAAATATGTAATGATTACCTTGTGTTTTCACAGGTTTGCACATTCATCTTGTAAACAACTTGATTTCTTTCAAAATTTTAAAATTTTCTCCATTCACTTTTTGTATAAAGAATTAGGCAAAAATAAATTTAACAAGAGTTCATATTTATGGAACATGTTAAATGTTTCCCCTTTTAGCCACAGTATAGAATGAGAAAATCCTACATTAGTATACAAATACTTCCTAAAAATCAGAGTTCAGTTTGAGAAAAAAGAGACAAAGAGTTAAAAGAGAACCTCCTTTAAACTCAATTTATTAGGAGAAACTGCATTCTATATCTGAACAGACTTTACTTTCTAAATATTAACATTTCACATCTTAGAAGCCAACAGAAAATAGTTTTAAGATTTGCTAGGAAGACATTGCCAAAAATGTAGGAAGTTGGCATGCATGTGTTACTTTAGCAGAAATTGTAATGCATCATAATTACAGTTACATAGGAAGTGCTTATGTACTAGGTGCTGAGTGCTTTCCATGCATTATTTAATTTATTTCTCTCAACCTTCTCATAATATAAACACATTCCATTTTCCATTTGAAAAATTCACATCATTAGGAAGTAACTGCCCTATAGTCATACTGCTAGAAAAGACATCAATACTTTTTAAGAGAAAATGCAAAATTGCCTTTGCATCTGTAGTGTATCATGGGTCATGGCTTTCAATGTTCTTTACTATTCATCTTAAGTACCTACTTATCACAATGTTCTGTGTTATGTCAATATCTACTTACTCATTTGCTCCGGGTGCCTACTGGACACACAGCTTATATTAAGCCAGAATTCCCTTAGTAAAAAATTTAGAGAATCCTTTTCAGAATGGTTATTTCTTAAAAAATTGTCTTGCCGAATTCCTAAAACATCTTTGACATGGTGTCCTTATTTTTGTTTTTAAAACAACTCCACACCATTTATGTATATTCCTTTTCATCTTCTTTATAATTTCTCTCTGTTGGACACAGATAATGCAGTTAGCTTGACTGTAGCATTATACACTTTTGCAAAACCTATTTTGTTGTGCTGACCAATATGAAGACAATAGAAAATGCAGAAAACAAGTTCTCTGCCCTAAAAAGACATATAAGAGAGGCAGAAAATATGTTAAGAAGACCTGAATTACAACGCAGGTTGTAAGTGAAATAACCTATGGTATTTTCTAGCCAAACTAAAGGTCCCTAGAGCTGATACAAAGATACCTAACAAGTAAAGTTGGCATTAGATGTAATCTATTGTGAGTAGCGTGCGGGTTTCCTATATACCACGTGCCTTGGGCACTGGCATGCGATGCAAACTGATGCCCTCCCAGTTATGTAACTAGGCTCCAGCCTGCCGGTCTAGGGTTCAAGGTTATGTAATGCGGCTGTCATCTGGCAGACTTAGACCCGCTACTGCTGATGGTGTTATTTCTTCTGTCTGATTTTTCACTCTCAGCACTTCACTTGCTTGAAATGGTAATGTGCAGCCCTGTGCTCTCCACAGCCTTTTGCCCTCCTGCTTGCCATGTCTGCACTTTTTAGCTGTTTCTCCCTGGGCCCTCCTTAAATTAAATGAATTACCTCTAAGAAACCTAAGCGTACCCACCTGATTTACAACTGCCCTGTAGCCCTAGTCATAGAGAAGACAGCAACTTCATCCCAATATGTTGTGAATGCTTATAAATATAGTCAAAAATATTCCGGTTGTTTCTTTGCTTCTGAGTTGCTTCCTTTTAAAGTCTCTGATTATTATTTTCTTTTAAGAGGAAAGTTAGCAAGTTGTTTTATCTAAAGAAGATTTGGGTTAAATATTTCATTAACTATATGTGCACCCTGAGACACTCAGTGTTGATTTGAAACCGTTAGGTTTTTCAGCTAATTTTTTTATTGCCTGGCAGCTGGAATATATCACTGAAGTGCTGACATCATATTATTTAAAGCAGCCTTGCCTGTGAGGCTTGGAGAAGCTGTTTAAGACAGACCTCAAGAAGGCCGTTGAAATAATAGCCGGAGTTATGTTTTGTCAGCCAATTCCTCAGTGTGGAACAGCACTGTGAGGCCAGCGTTGCTATCCTTCACAGAGACATAAAATCTATATCTTGATCCTTTTGGTCATTAGTGGTCCTGAGGGAACCGTACCGGTGAGTGTACTCTCAGCTAGAGTGTTGGCCAAAGGTCACTGTGATGGTACTGTTCTACCTTTTCAGTATGCTCACATGTCACTTAGATATAATCACGGTACGGATTTTGGAAGGTCTCTGGGTTTTCATTCTTTATACTGCATAGTTAGCAATTCACAAAGCAACTGCTTAACTACTAGAGTGACCAACAGTGAACCTAGTAAAGTATTGCCAATGGGGCAAAAGCATGTATGGAATCTTTATGTCAAGTAGCTGTTTTGAAGTCACCATTTCTTTTAAACTATAAAGGTAATTTTAATATAGTTGATGAGTCAGTACCCTGACAACTCTTTCTGCACAAACTGAGACTCTCATTGCTTGTTTCTTCAATTAACTTGAAGGGAGAATTTCTGGGATAGGCGAGGAGGATTGACAATCTAAAATTCTTGCCTACCACTGGTTTTACTGTCTTTATGTCTCTAGTGAGTACCGCTATATACATGTAAAATGGGGTAACCATAACCTGATTCACCCTTCTCAGAGGGTCGAGGCTAATATTATGTCTGTTTTTAAATAGTGTTAATAGAGTTGTCTCCTGAGAGCAAGTGAGTCCTCCATAAAATGTTTTGATAATTAAATTGATACTTGTCTAGAAATGGTGAATGAAAAAACTCTGTGAACAAAGACAGTCGTCTTGAAGGAAATTATGATTATGAAATGAATGCAGCTTTGATTTCAGTCTTGCCCGCCTGATGTATATTTGATTTCTATTCTCTGCAAGCATCTTACCGGTTATTTCAGGTGGTGATTTCAGTGATCCTTACATTGACAAGGCTTCGTGGTGTTGTATCCCAATTCCTACGTGATAGAATCTGTTTTCTAAGAAAACAGCAGTCATTTTCCTGCTTCTTCCACAAAAGTATCTACTCTTTGGTGGTCCTCAGTCGGATTTCCTTCATTAAACAGTTGTTCATGACTCTGCTACTCTAATCATTCTATTTCACAAGTCGTAGACTTTTTTTAACATTTCTGAAATTAGGAGATATATGATTTTTTAATTTGCTACTCAACAAAAGCTCTTAAAATTGATACATATGTTAGATCCAGAAAAATCTTAAAACTATGAATAAATAGCAATTTCTATTGGAGACATGTAGCACCTATTTCTAGAGAAGGGATTCCTTTGCATTGCTTTAAAACTCCAAACTAATAATAAAAAAGAAACAAGTTTTTCTTCTGAAATCATTTCCTCTCCAATATCTATCCCTGAAGTAATTAGTATTAGCATAATTAATGTATATATACTAATTTGTTAAATTTTTAGAAAGATAACAAATAGAAACTTTCTGTATGTTGTTTTTTCCTCATAAAATGTATCTTGGAAATTGTTCATCATTAGTACACAAGGATCTTCGATTTCCTACTTATAAACTATATGTTACTGTATTACATGGATACTACATGGACATGATGTAATTTAACTTGCAAATGATTTCTGCCAATATTTTTTCAGTAATTTGAGGCAGCAGATTCACTATATCCTTCAAAACAATCCATAATCAAACTTGCCAGGGTTTTATAAATAAACATAAAAGATACTTTATATGTCCTTTATGTATATAAAATGATTTAAAACTGCTTTTCTGTGAAATGCCAATTCATATCATTAACTTTAAAAAATCTGCTTGCTGGTCTTTTTCCTTTATGTGATACATAAATTAGCCATTTCTCTGTGAAGTGAATTGTACATATTTTTTTCTACATTTTCAATCATCACTGCTTATGGTAATTTCTATCATGCAAAAGAGTTATAATTTTATATAGTTAGACTAATCTGGTTCTCATACTTTAAACTGTCTTTACCCCTTGAGATTAATAAAATTAACATCTATTGTTTCCCCTATACCTCTAGATCTTTAGACTTGAAAAAGATTTATCCATAATGTATAAGATTCCATGGGGTAGATAATATTTTAATGGAGAATTTTACTTAAAAGAGTTTGAGTGTGAATATTTTCAGGTTTTAAAATAGTGTGCCAATTTTTATTGTTGCTTAACAGTTTAACTGAAGAATAATGTAAAGAAGGAAAAATGAAATAGAGTTGTTGAAGCAGATGGAGGGAAAGATACCAGTTAGATGTGAGAATTAAGTAACAGGAAATATCTTCACTCTGTCCATGTTTGTTGTTCAAGATTGAATTTTAAAACATCAATAAATATGTAAAAATAGCTTATATTTTATAAATACTCCAAATATAAAATATTTTCCAGATATGATAACAAAATTAAAGTTTTACAATAGAATGAAATGAGAATTAGTATGTTTTTCCATGTGTTGACTTTGTTTATATAAAGAATAGTAGTTCCTCACTGTCTCAAGTTGAAAATGCTCAGTAATTGAGTAATTTGACCTTTGCAGAAACCCTGAAAAATCTGAGATTTCAAAATATTCTATCTTATCAATTGACAATTCCAACTTTTAAGAAATACCCCTAACCAATTTAATTTTTAATGTCTGATAAGATATAATTTTATTATTCTTATCATTTTGAAGGATATTTTATATATTAGAAACTTAATAGATGCTAGTACTTAGGGTAATTAAGTTTTTAGATTCAAATATTAAAAAAGACAATTTCTCATCTACCAATAGGTGAATAGAAGATATTTTGTTTTTCTTTTTTTGTTTTTGGTATTTTGATACTAGGTAATGAAACTATTTCACATGATCTAAATCTCTAGCATGCACAAACACATAAACACATACTTTTTGAAACAGGTTTCAGTGAATTTCATAGTTTTCCTGGGTGGACTCGAACTTGAAATCCTCCTTCAGCCTCTCAGAGAGTGGGAATTGAACGTTGTACCACCGTGCTCAGTTTCTTCAGTGCATTACTAAAAATTTGGTCCATTGTGATGACGTGCACACATAAAAATGCCCCACAAGTGTAAATGAAGAACAGGTAATACAATTAAATGAATGTCAAAGCAATGCTACATGGGGACAGTTCATTACAACCAGGTCCAGTGATGTTAATATGATTTACAGAATGACACATGGAATCTTGTAAAACACACATTTAAAATTAAATTGTTTACATGTATTCACATGGTTCTGTGCATTGATACATGTGAAGAATAAAGAATATATGCATTTGGAGTGAGAAGATCAAGTCTTTCATCCTACTTTTGTTAATCCAGGCCTCTTTCCTCATTTCCAAAATGAAGCCATTCACTCCATCCAGGGCAATTTGGCAGGCTAACAAGTGCTTAGAAAGGCTTACATTTTAAACATGTACAGAAGAATCCAATCACATCAAACTGCTTACCTCTATTTGTTAGCTTTCCATTGGTTGACAAAAGGACCAAGCAAACACCTAATTAAATGGTGAAGAGGATTTGCTTAGGCTCAGAGGTTGGAGGGTTTAGTCCCTGATCCCTTGGGTTAGTGGAGGCTCAGTCTCATGGTAGGCAGATGTGTGGGACAAAGCAAGTCACCTAAGAACACACAGGAGGCAGAGAATGGGAGAAAACTGAAAGGAAAAAAAAGAAAGAACTCGAGAGAGCATGAGGAGAGAGAGCATGAGAACAGGGCTTGAGGCAAGAGTCCTCTTCCCAAAGCATGAACACAGTGTGTTTGTCCTACTTGCTCCAACTAGGCTCCAGCTCCTAAAATTTCTAGCACCTTCCAGAAGTGCCACTTGCCAGGGGCCAAGTCTAGAGCTCATGTTCTTTGGGGACTGTTTAAGATTCAAGCCATAACAGCACCCAAGTATTACAACACACAAAATTACATGTCATGTTCATGTTTTAATTAACATATTAAACAGAAAATTAGTATAGTGTTTTGTAACTGGTGTCTTTTCAATTAGCAATGAATTTAATGGCATCTCAGGTTATTCAGAAAAATTGAATGAAGGTGTGGAAACATCTGACTTCATTGGATTACAAAGTTATAGTTTCTGTTAATAGTTTTCTGGCCTATATTTTAAGTGAATGAAATGTTAAATAAGTTAGAAGCGAGAGAATATAGAACACAAGTGTTTTGTTTGTTTTTGGTCCAGTAGGGTAACATGTAAACGGAATTCTTTCTTGGTCTTATGGAGAAGAGGCCTTGAGTTCTACAATTTTGCCATTTCTCTTCAGATTAGTAATTTCTTACCTGTCTACACTCAGTTGCCCACAATTATGTTTGTAAATATCGACTAGTGTTATAACAAACTTTTATGAAATCACTTCTAATTAAACCTAACATAGTTCTTCTCACTCTCATTTAAGTACAAGTTAAATTTTTCACCAGTACTGATAAAAGTTTCTTAAATATAAAGGTAATCTGACACCTAAGACTCCTGTCCAAATAAACTGCATTAATAAGATGTATCTTCTGTTGTACAAAAGTTGTTGGGTCCATGCCCATTCAGATGCTGAAGACTAAATCCCATTGTGATAATATTTGAAAGAAGACCCCTGTGGAGAGTGTTAGGTCAGGAAGGTAAAGCTCTAAGGAAGAGAATTAATATTCTTATAAACACAAGTGAAAAAACAGGGTCTCTGTGTCCTTACCCTGTGAAAAGAAAGGCTATACAATCAGAGAGAGAGTGCCCGGCTGAATTTACCACGATGGCACCTTAATAGACTTCTTAGACTTTGGAACCACAGAAAGAGGAATTCTCTATTTAAACTGACTGGTATATGAGGCAGTAGTCTACAGCAATATGTGTATTTTATTTAGGTATGACATATATTCATGTACATAAGATAGCTATATGGATATGCATGTACCCACATATATACATACATATTATACACATTCACATATATGTACATACACTCTAGATAACTATATCTAAATTAATATCCAAGTCTATATCCACACTGAGAAATTTATTCTCAATAAATTAGCTTAGCAACAAAAGGGTCACAAATGAAATTAAAATCATATCACTGTGATATATGTGCACCCATGTTTATAGCAATTCAGTTTGCAATAGCTAAATCTTGGAAATACCCCAAATTCCCTTCGACAGGAGACTGGGTAAATAATACATGTTTTTTTTAATATATAAAATACAGAATAAATAATGATAAATTTCATGCATTTATACTCAAACGGGTATACCTTGAGGACATACTCATAAGTAAAATAAATAGGACACAGATGTATAAATGTCATATCATTTCTCTGGCATGAGAAACTGAAGATGCAAATGAGTTCCAAAATGTATGACAGGTATTGTGAAATAGGAAGAAAATGTTTAAAAAAATAGAAAAAAGGGTAGAGATAAGTAAATAAGGGAAAGAAAAAATTTGCTAGTAATAAAAGGAAACAGCCAGGCATGGTGGCGCACACCTGTAATCCCAGCACTCGGGAGGCAGAGGCAGGAGGATTGCTGAGTTCAAGGTTTGCCTGGGCTACATAGTGAGCTCAGGGCCAGCCTGAACTAAAAAAAAAAGGAAACAAAGCTTATGTATATAGGGGGTGGGGGTTACTGGGAGGACAGGAGAATGGGAAAAATGAGAATCAAGGTATTTCGTGTATAGGTACAAATTCTCAATATATGATCATATATGATCATATATATGATCATTATATATACATATATATACACATATGCACATATATACATATATATGTATATATAGTCAATTACAAAATTTAAAAAATTTAAAAAATTACAAAATTAGCTTGTACAATTATGGGAGTAGATAAAGTCCAAGATATACCACCAACAAGATGAAGAAACAGGAGAACTGATAGCTTAACTCCGATCTTGTTTTGAAGCCCTGAGTAGCAAGGAAACTGAGCATGTAGCATGTAGTCCCAAAACTTTTAAGTCTGAGAACCAATAAAAGCTGATGTCTCAGTTAAAATCCAAATAAAGGAAAAGACCAATGTTCCAACTCAAGACACTCAGGGAAGTGGCATTGCCTCTGTCCACAGGGAAGCATCAGACTTTTGTTCCATTCTGGCCTTTATGAGGCCCACACACATGATGGAGGGAAGGTGCTTGACACATTCTACCTAATCAAATGCTCATCTTAGCCACAGACACACACCCAGAGGTGCCTGGTGTTTGCCCAGATATCAGCATACTGCGAGGCCTAGCCAAGTGAGCCATTACAGGGTCTACAGGGAAAGATCGCTTTTGAAAATATAGTAGGCATCACAACCACAGCTGGTACACTGATATACAATGAAAACAAGTGTGATAAAGTTTCTTTTACACAACTGACATGAGAAGAATTACTTTGAAATGGCAGAAAGGATTTGATTTTATTATAATGTGTAGAATGTAGTTCTTTTATTGTGAATGGTACACTTTTCTGTTTGAATAAGTAATCAATTTAGATTTCATCGGCCTGTGGAGGGAATGCTTATGTGTTCAGGGAAAAGCAGAATGTGAGAGAAATAAAGCATTTGAATTCTTAAGCAGATTTTTTAATACTTTAGAAACTTGTCAGGGTATCTCGGCATCATTATTTAGCTAATGCAAAAGTTGATTTAATTTCTGTATATTTCATTTTTAGAATCATTTACTATTAGGTGTTTCCTTGAAACTTGAAAGTGCATGTGCAAAGTGTATACAGTTGTAGAACTGAGATGGTAATTTTAAGTCTGCACACACTTGTGGTGGGGCAAATGACAAGCATAGTCCTTGCCTGAACTTGCTTATTTTATGAACTGGAATAAAAATGCTTGTTATCAAACACTAAATATGGAACACTTTGAACTCCTCAGATGAAATACTTAATATGAATTTACTCAGCCTTGTAAATAAATTTAAAAAGTTAATTGACCTGCACAAATTTGTTACCAACTTTCCCTCTCCCACAGTGCTTAACTTGTAATAAAATGAAGAAAATTAACATTTCCTTAGACTTCCCTCTTAGATAGTGTGTATGGAGTTGAACAAATCAGTGTCTATTACTTGGTATGCATGTATTATAATCCACTGAACACCTATGTGAAAAAAAATAGTTCACCATTAGGATCAAATATACGTTTAGAGCCGGGCGTGGTGGCTCACGCCTGTAATCCCAGCACTCGGGAGGCAGAGGCAGGAGGATTGCTAAGTTTGAGGCTTGCCTGGGCTACATAGTGAGCTCAAGGCCAGCCTGAACTACAAAGCGAAACCCTGTCTCAAAAAAAAAAAAGATTAAAAAAAAATATATATATATATATATACGCTTAGAATCACCTCAGATAGGTGCATTTGTCCTAGATTTAAAATTAATGAAAAATCTTGACTTAGAGAGTATGGATCTATATTAAGAATTTGGTCTTGTGGAAAATCCCTTCATGAAAAGACACAAGGAAACAAATACGATTTTAAAATTGGAATTCTTATCTGGCTATTTTACCCTGAATTTAGTTGTGAACAAAAGCACAAAAAGCACGCAGTTAACACAGGCTTGGAGGTAGTATGCTTTCTCTCCTTATCACTGACTCAATTAGGAGAGGGCCAGACAGAAAAGAGAAGAAACAGACAGACAGAGACAGAGACAGAGAGACAGAGAGAGATTGTAGGGTGATCAGGTGAGCTCTGCAGACTCTCCAGGAAATTCTGGGCCTCGTGGTGAGATTCTAAACTAATCCATCCTCTAGAGCCTTCAGCTAACACTGTGGTGTCCCTCAAGCCCCCAGTGCTGAGTAGGCTTTACTGGACACTCTGCCTTCACTGGGTCACTGCTCTGACATTTGGCTTAACAGGGAAGAGCTCTTAGGTCTAGGACCCAGCTACCATTCAGGCCACATAAATCTCTGTGCTCTATCATAAATAGTCATCCCTCATTAGTACCAGACATGTATTTTAATATTGTCTAAACTTCAAAATATAGTTTTATAACATTTCTAGATAATGTTCTCCATCAGCATATCCATTGGCTTGCAAAAGAAGTTTATATATGACAAAGGTGACAGCATAAAGCTTAAGAAAAAAGACAGACATAACAATAATTAGATAAAATGTAGGAAACCAGAATGGTGAAGAAAATCCAGTACTAGGGCTGTAGATCTAGCTTAGTGGTTCTAGTGCCTGCCTGCCTGGCAAGCACAAGGTCCCTGGTTCAATCCCCAATAACCACATATTACAATACTGGGCTTGCAAACAGTACCACACACCACAATGCCAGGTGTGGTGGCTCATGCCTGTAATCCCAGCACTCAAGAGGCAGAGGCAGGAGGATGGCTGAGTGGGAGGCTTGCCTGAGCTACACAGTGAACTCAGGGTCAGCCTGTCTCAAAAAAAAAAAAAAAAAAAACCAAAAAACAAAAAAAAACAGTACTGAGGAGATGGGTACAGAAGCTGGATATGATCCTTTTAATTTGCTTGAAAAATTAAAACATACAAACAAGACTGTAGATGGAGAGATCCACAGAAGTAGAATGCAATGAAAATATCGAAGCAATATAGAAAGAGCAGCTATGGCAGAAAGAGAAATACAGGAAAACAATAAATAAGTGCTGATTTCAGAAGAAATGTCCTAGACTAATACAGATTCAAGGATAACCCAGATGTTACACAGTTGTCTCTGAGAAAAAAAAAAGAGGAGAGACTGATTACAGAAGCCATTTGTGTCATTGTCAGAACATGCACATATGAGAAGTCACTACCCTTTGTCAAAGAGGACAGCTGGTATTTAAAAATGATGGCTGACTGAAAATGGCATGAAGGATTCTACTTAAATATCATGTTTATTTTAAAAATGAATTATTTCACCAACATGTAGTGGAATTTAGAATTATCAACTTTAGTATGTATTGCTCTTCAATTAAGAAAAATTATAACTAAGAAGCATAGAAGAGTTGAAGCTGAGTTTGATAATTATGTATAAAACTGAATTTAGAGCCAAATCTGTATCTGTATTGCTGTTGGGTAGGGAACATACACTTATTTGAGAAAACACAGA
>PVIC010034043.1:17500-19802 GCA_004025085.1 Thryonomys swinderianus
ACTCAATATTGGGAATTTGTACCAGTATATGACAATTTAATTCTCATTTTTTCCTGTTCCCCTACCCACCCCACAATCCCCACCTCCTAAATACATAAGCTTTGTTTGCCTTTGTTTTATTACTATCACGTTTTTTCTTTACCCCTCATTACTCTCTTCTCTACCATATTTCCCTTTGAATATATTCTATTTCACAATGTCCATCAAACATTCTAGAACTCATCAACATCTTCAGGCTCTCATACCAGAGAACAGATACAATATTTATACATCCATGACCTATTTATTTCTCCTATGAGTATAAATAGGTCACAGAAATTCTTATTTGTTCCTTTGTTTGTTTTTATTTTTTGAGTCAAAGCTCCATATATAGTTCTGGTGAGTCTTGAAAACACTTGCCTCAGCCTCCCCAGCACTGGGACCACCACACTCAAGGCATTCATTCCTTTTTTTGCTGAGAATGAAATAGAATTTAATTCAAGTAGTTTATTTGAGGCCACATTATATACTAAATGGCCAAGGTGACCTAATATTTAACATTAAATCGATGTTTTTCAACTTTTGCATTAAAGATGGCAAATTAGAAGCCCAGTGCAAAATTCATCACTGGATATATTTTGCTTACTTTGTGCTCTTTACTGAAAATTGGATTTATGGCAACACTGGACTCAGCTGAGTGAGCCTGTCTTACCCGCTTGTTATGTTCCTCATTAAAGAGTCTTCCATATTGTTTATTCAAGCGTGCAGTTAAGAGAAACATTTTCTTCAATAACTGTTTTCATAAAATAATTGAAAATTGAATGATAACCAAGAGGGCCAGTGTTTACCAGACTATATCAAATATGCCACTTGCCTAGTTCCCATGGGAAATGAATTCATTCTTTTTGCACTCATTTTGAGTAAAAAAGTTAAAGTCAATAATTTGACTGTTGTTTCCACTTTAAAAAAATGTGTGTCCTGGGCTGGAGATTTAGCTCAGTGGTTCTGGCGCCTGCTTAGCAAGTGCAAGGTCCTGGTTTGATTCCTGGCAACCACATACAACAATATTGTGTGTGGTGACTCACGCCCACCAGCAATCAGTAACACACTCCACAGTGCTGGGTGTGGTGGCTCATACCTGTAATCTCAGCGCTCGGGAGGCAAAGGCAGGAGGATTGCTGAGTTCAAGGCTTGCCTAGACTACATAATAAGCTTGGGGCCAGCCTGAAGTACAATGCAATACACTGTCTCAAAAATTTAAGATTGTATTCATTTTATGAAATTATTTAAAATCTGTGTGGGTGATTACATTGTGAACTTTTGGATTTCTGTTAATACTTTTTTTTTTTTTCCTTGAGACAGGGTCTCATTTTGTAGTTCAGGCTGGTCCTGAGCTCACTGTGTAGCCCAGGCAAGCCTCACACTCAGCAATCCTCCTGCCTCTACCTCCTGAGTGCTGGAAGTACAGGCGTGAGCACTGTGGTGTGTGGTACTGATTTCTGGTGGGCCGAGTCATCACGCCTGGTATGTGGTTACCAGGGATCTAACGAGGGACCCTTGCACTTGCTAGGCAGGCACCAGAACCACTGAACTAAATCTCCAGCTCTGTTAATACATTTTTGTTTGTTTGTTTGTTACCCAGTAGGACTGGTTAAGAATCTGTTAGAGGATCCCTTCTCGATATTTGCAGGCAATAGGATCTAAGAGCCCAGTAGATGCCTGAGTGGCGGAGAATGCTGGACTCCTAGTTGTGGTTTCTCCTGTTCACATATGCATACATATAATAAGGTTTAGTTTATAAATTAGGTATAGTGAGAGATTAATAATAATGCAAAATAAAAAAGAATAATTTTAACAATATTCTGTACTAAAATTGCCACCATTATAACTTTGTGGGTTTTTTTTTTTTTTTGGCCATTGTTAACTAAAATCAAGGTTATTTGAATGTGTGTCCTAGAGTAGAGTAACAGTCACTCTGGCGAGCAGGGAGGGCCCCTACATCACTCACTGGAGGCACAGATACCACAGGACACGGCAGGGGACAGTGCACATACCAGGCAGAGCAGAGTGGGACAGTGGGAGATTCCTCCCTACAACTGAGAATGGCATGGAATTTAATTATTTCTGCAATTTTCCAATTAATATTTCAGGCCATGCTTTACTGCTGCTAAATGAAACCAGGCAACAAAAACATTGATAAGAGAGATTATTGGAGATTCAGTTTAAACAATTAAATTTTGACACTGGGGGAAAGTTGAGATCTAGGTAAATTAGCTAGTGCCTTAGAGATCAATTCTTAAGGATGTATGTGACATCGTTTGTC
>PVIC010034044.1:0-19810 GCA_004025085.1 Thryonomys swinderianus
TTACTATTCTTTGTATTATTCTACCTTGAATAGCTCTCCATTTCTAAGAAGAGGCAAACAAGAAACAAGCTTAAATTTCTCTCAAATGAAAGCCAGTAAAGACTGAAAGGGGATTTCTTTCTCTTTTTAAACGTGAGGGTTTCTTAAACAATATTTGAGTAATGATACCTTCAGAAACAGTCTGTGAAATTTGAGTCTTTCTGGGACGGTTTAACAGTAGCCTCTGCTAGAGGAGAGACACTAAATTTACAGGAAGTGATGATCTTGTTTTGCTTAAAGTCATCCAGCTCAAGGTAGTTACCTGAGGTGTGAAATAGCCAGAAGAAAAATTAAGCATCAGTTGATATGTTTTATAAAAGAATTGATAGTTTATTTTGACAGGCTTTTTAAAAACTTAAATTATCAGACAAACAAAGCTCAGGAGACCTTCTCCAGCAAGCAATTGTATTATCTGCACTAAGTGTGAAAGTGAAATGTGTAGATATTGAAAACCCTGAATGCTCTAGACAAATGAAGTCGTTGTAATTTGTATACAGGTCCATATGCCACTATGAGACAGTATCACATGTCCTTCCACAGGATTGTGCCTTCTCTTCAGAAATTCACAATGTTCCATTAATTCAGGAAATATGTACTCAACAATGACCTTATATGAATGAGTTAGGAATCAATGGAAACAAATGAATCATCTATGAAATCCTTTCATCAAGAACTTAACAGTCCAGTGCAGGGTTTCTTTTTTTGGTGGGGGATACTGGGGATCAGGGTCAGGACTTTGTGCTTATGAGGAAGATGCTGGAACCACCAAGCTAAATCCCCAGCCTGACAGCAGGGTTTCATAACCTTGTGCCTATTAACAGTTCTGTGCTGAGGGATGGTATTCAGTGCATTGCAATACATTTAGTAGCATGTATTGTTAGCATGAATCTCCTAGATGCTAATAACACCCTAGTCCCAATTTGAAACAACCAAAGTCATCTCCATACCTTGCTGAATGTCCCCAGTGGACATAACTGCCTGTTTAGGACTCACTGGAGCAATTGATACAAATGATAAAACATGGCAAACATTACACAAAGTTAGCAAATTGATAACTAATGATCAAAATATAAAAATCAACACTGGAAACTCATGAGTGGTAAATATTACTTTCAGCTGAAGGCTTGCTGGAGAAGGAAGTATTTATATTAGATCTTGAAAAATTCCCAGGATTTAAAAATGGGAAGAAGAATAGGGGTGTTTAGGTGCAGGGAACTACACATACCAAGCATAGAAGAGTAGCCAAGAATTTTGTAGGAAATTAGAGGAATATCCTCATCAGCTCTTCTGACAAAGAGGGATTATTCTGCAGAGGTGGGTGCCCAGTGTGTGTCTCCATTCTGACTGGGAAACTGTAGATAACACCCCGCAGGAAAGATGTATCCGAGTGGGAGCAACCCTAGGGGAAGGGTGGGCAGGAACAGGGGACTAGCAAAGATCTGGGAGAGAGCACAGGGGAAGACAAAGCCCAGGAAAATGTCAGCGTAAACCTAGCAAGATTAAGAGTAAAAAAGAGGGTCTCAGCGATGTAGCTCAGTGGCACCACACCTTCCTTGCAAGTGAAAGACCTGAGTTCGTCTCGATCAGGACCAAAATTTAAAAAAAAAAGTAAAGAGAGAAAAATCAAATATGATGTAGATGCTGGAAGCTTAGCAATATTACCAATAGTCATGGGTGTGCTGGTGAATGGCAGAGTAAAATTAGAGGGAGGTAAATTCACTTAGGCCGTGCTCACCTTGAGCTAGGGATGGGGCATCCTGTGAAAACAATCCAGGAGAGCTGGAAAGCCGTTTTCAGGGTGTGGGAGGGAGATCAGAGCTGGGGAGAATTTTGGAGCCCAGTGCTCTTATGGCTTTTTCTTTCTCTCTTACCTACTACTTTTTATTCTTTTTCTACCACCCCCCCATTTTTATTTCCCTTCTCTGCATCTTTTTTGATACTTGTTATTTTTCTATGTAGATTTTAGAGTTACTTTAAGTGACAGTGATGATAATAGCAATAAAAATAAAGGGCTATTATTAAGTAGCTATTATACTTAAGTCAAAGAACAATTGTTTCCTACTTTTTCCCTCATCTGGCCAGCATGTTCCTTTACCATATCTCCTATCCACGAGACTCATTAATTCCTTAGAAAAGTACTCTTCAGTATTACATTTTTGTTTTCTTGAAAGAACTATGTGAGGTCAACATTTCTTCCCATTTGCAGTTGAGAAAAGAGTTCCATATATATTAAATTAGTCTGCATGGGCTTTGACTCATAACATAGATAATATTCACATGTTCTTTACACAGAGAGTATTCTCTTCCACTAGAACAAGGGTAAGCAAATTACTACCCACAGGACAAATCTGAACTTCTATTTGTTTTTCTGCGGTCTATGAGCCAAGAGTAGTTTGGGGACATTTGAATGGTTATGGAAAAATTCAGACAAGTATAGCATTGTGTAACATGGGAAAGTCATATGAAATTCAAATTGTAATATGCACCAATAAAGTTGTGCTGGGATGCAGCCATGGTTACCTATTTGTGTATTAGCTATGGAGGCCTTTCCCCTACCCTGGCAGAATTGACTAGGTGTCATAGTACACTCCAGGGCACACCCACCTGACAGTATTTGCCATCTGGTTGCTGTGGTGTGGATACAGTTCAATTGTGTTCTCCAAAGGTGCATGTGTTGGAATTTAACCCCCATTGTGAGGTACAAAGAGGGTAGAAACTTATCTAACTGTGGTGGTTAGAAGTGAGGCCTGGAGAAAATGATTAGGATTAGATAAGGTCATCAAGGATAAGAAGTCTATGAATACTAGTGACTTTTATGAAAAAAAGGAGAGAAACCAGAAAACACATACCCAAACATATGTACATGCATCACACACACACACACACACACACACACACACACACACACACACACTGTGCCTCTTGTCATCTAATGCCCCATGCCACCTTAGAACTCTGATACCAAGAAGACTAATAGCATATGTAGTCCTTCAGCCTTGGACTTCCAGATATGATCCAATATAAGTCTTTTAAGAAATAAACTCATCTATTGTGAGTTTGGTTGATTAGTTGAGTTGTTTGTTTGTTTTGTTTGTAAGGCAGGATCTCTACATAGATCAGGCTGGAGTTAAACCAGCCCAAACTGGCTTTGAATTCACAGAATCCTCTTGCCTCAACCTCCTGAGTCCTGAGATTACAGGTGTGTGCTACCATGTCTGGTCTTGAGTATTTTTATAGTGATAAAAAAATGAACTGATTCACTGGTTCTTTATGAAAAAACTTTGCTGCTTCATGCATCCCCACACAGTATGCTCCTGGACATTTATCTAATCTGTAGATCCAAATATTACTACATGAATAAACTTTTAGGCTAGGTTGAAAAAAGAACAGGGGATAATAGCACTCCCGCCATTCCACGTTCCACTAATAGTTCCACTAATGATGTCCCTTAACGCAGACATGAACAATTTGCACCTGTCTAAAAAGTGATAGGACGTGAAGCATCATAATAAATGAAATCAGCTGCACTAATTATGATACACAATTCATCACTGTGTCTTTCTTTTTCTGAGATACTGTAAGCAGTCTAGCTTTTTCAAAGATGCAAGACAAAACCTACAGAATTTATGATTATTGACAAGAGCAAATAAGTCTGTCAGTAACATTTACGGATCAACAGATTCTTTGAGTGTTCTTACGGTGAAAGTATACAGTGTAGTAGAACCTCAGGACACATTTGTTGAAGAATTAATGAATGTCCAAAAGAGTTAAACCAGTAAAAAGTCATAAGAGAGAAGAACATGTGGCAGGTGGGATTATGCTTTGGACTTTGCTTTTCTGTGGGATGAAAAAGACTAATAAGTTGGAGAGAGCAAGAGGCCTCATAAGTGGGGAGGAAGAAAGTCAAGCAGAAGCCAATAGCGAGCTTCAGGGCTCCAAGAGGAACGTTCATGTTTCGGAGCTCCTGAAGGTCGCGCTTCTGAGGGCTGCTTCCAACTTTCCATTTTTTGTCTTCCTTCACTGCAAATAATATGATCACCATTTTCTGCAAGTGAGATGACAGAATGCAATACATATCCTGGAGGCACACTTGAAAAATTGTTTCTCCCTAGCCTTAGGATTATTCTGTAACTGTTTCAGGGCCTGGTACATCATATTTAATTCTGAGATATATTAGAAACATTAATTGATACTGCTGCTATTTCATTATTGTTCTTAGGGAGTTTGGTGTCTTCTTTTAAGACTGGATTTTTTTTTTTTTTCTTTTTTGAGACAGGGTCTCGCTTTGTAGTTCAGGCTGGCCCTGAGTTCATTATGGTGCCCTGGCAAGCCGCCGCGAACTCAGCAACCTTCCTGTCTCTGCCTCCCGAGTGCTGGGATGACAGGCGTGAGCCACCACATCCAGCATTGTGGTATAAGGTGTTGATTGTTGGTGGGCGTGTCTCCACACCCAGCATTATATGTGGTTACCGGGGATCGAACTCAGGACTTTGCACTTGCGAGGCAGGCGCTGGAACCACTGAGCTAACCCTCCGGCCCTAAGACTGGAATTTTTTGATTGGTCATTCTTTTCCTAAACCTAATTTCAATATTTTGGTAGAAGAGACTCTAAAAAAAAAAGGATTAAATCAGTTTAGTTGCTAAGGCGCTACCATGCCCTTAGAGATAGGCTCCCCTGGCAGGATCTGTTAGCCAGAACAGAATGGCAGCAGCACCACACGTGTGTCTTGACAAGCCTTTCCTTAAATGTTTCTTTCTCCCCTTCTAATCCATTTGCCTTCTTTCCTTCCACCTTCTGAATTCCAAAACTGAGATGTGGCCTTGTGCTAGACGTGAGGTTGGCAAACTCCCTCAGTGGAGAGTTAGCTAAAAACCACTGAGGTTCTGGAGGCTGTGCGGGTTGTGCTGCAGCTACGTAGCTTTGCCATGTGTCGTGTGAAAAAGGCATACACAATGTGTAAATGAGCAGGCATGGCTATGTTCAAACATAACTTTATTTATAGACTCTTAGATGTTAGTTTCATATAATTTCATTGTCACAAAATGCTATTTTTCTCTTAATTTTTTTGAAGCATTAAACACATAAGTAGCATTCTTATCCCTGAGAGCATGACTGGCCCTATGAGCATGGTCTGCTGCCCTCTGTGGTAAAGGAGTGAAATATGAGGGGGGCGGGCTCTACATCGAGGAGGAGATGTCAACCCCGGCTGACAGTTCCAAAGATGGGTAAACAGTTTGAGAGAACTCAGCTGGAACTGTTCCTACTCACATGGTTATAAAAGACGTTCTGAGGCCAGGGATTTAGCCCAGTGGTTCTGGCATCTGCCTGACAAGCACAAGGTCCAAGTTCGATCTCTGGTACTCTATACCACAATGCAGGGCATGGTGGCTCCCACCTGTAATCCCAGCACTTGCGAGGCAGAGGCAGGAGGATTGCTCTGAATTCGAGGCTAACTTGGGCTACATAGTGACTTCAGGACCAACCTGAACTACAAAGCAAGTCCCTGTCTCAAAAAAGAAAGCCCGGAGATTTAGCTCGGTGGTTCTGGCACCTGCCTCCCAAACTCAAGGTCCTGAGTTGGATCCCCAGTAACCACATACAATGCTGGGTGTGGAGACTCACGCCCACCGGCAATCAATACCACATACCACAGTGCCGGGCGTGGTGGCTCACGCCTGTAATCCCAGCACTCGGGAGGCAGAGACAGGAGGATTGCTGAGTTCCAGGCTTGCCTGGGCACCATAGTGAGCTCAGGGCCAGCCTGAACTACAAAGTGAGAACCTGTCTCAAAAAAAACCCAACAACAACAACAACAAAAAACATTCTGGGGCACAAGGAAGAACCAAAATGGGACAAGCTAGGGTTCTGTGTGATGGCACCAATCTTCATTTAGCTTGTTTTAGCTGAATAAGATCAATACATTTCCTGTCCTCTGTCTTTATAAATTTTGGATAATAATTCTGAGATCATAGCAAAATCTTGGATTCTTTCCTATGTCCTCTGATCCCTTTGAAGGATATTTACCTAGAATATTTGTATCATTCTCAACACTCCTTTTCTTCCCTCAGAAATAACTCTCCCAAAGGGCAGAACCCACTAGAATTTTATACAGACAAAGAAAAAAAATAAATGTAAGAAGTGATAGCATATTGCTCTTTAATATGAGTTCTGAACAACCACCATCAATGGCCAGCACTTGAAGGTGATTTGTGAGTAACCCGTGGTTACCCAATGACTTGGATCAAGAAACTGCTGAAGAATCTCGGAAACTGAGCCACAACCACACACAATCCCTATGCTTCGTGCCTACCAAGCATCTATCTCTGTGTTATTGCTGCTGTATCAAAATCTTGCTCAAAACAACAAAACTGCTGTGTTTTTTTCTTTACCCAATTTAACTATAAATCACAGAAATTCAAAATAAAAGTTGTTCAAACAAGATAGAAATGTGCTTGTCCTTTACGTCAATGACATCAGGAATCACAGGGAACTAACTCATAGTTGACCTGGTGACTGAACAGCCAGCTTGTGTTTCCCCTGCTTCCTCTCTCCCTTATCTCCAGATAGCTGTGTTCCAGTCCACAATTGGGAAGAGGACTTCTGGATACATAAAGTTATCTCTAGGGAAGGTGCTCGGAAGCTGCCAGGCATTTCTGCCTGCTTCGCATTGACCAACATCACTAGATGTCACCCAGATCCACTTAGGTTGGGGAAGCCCAGGGAAAGAGGAAGAAGTTGTCTATAAGGGATGACAACCATTCCTGACATTCTTATAAAATAAGAGCACCGCCAGCGGGGGCTCTCACTCTTTGAGCCACTCCTAAGGCCTTTGGGAAAGCCAGAAAGGAGTCTTGTGCAGTCCCCGGATCAACTGTAAGGACAGACACTCAGGACCACCAGAAAGAGAATTTACCAAAGATCAATACTCTGAAGAATTTTCCTGTGATTTGATGATCTCTCACTTAGGAAGCTCCAGAACCTCTACCTCCCAAACCTCATTTATAATTTATAAGTTGTGATAGAATGTGTTCTTATTTTGAAAAAAATATTTAAAATTTCTCAAATCACCATTTCTAAAATTCCCCCCGGGGATAGATTATTTGATCAAAATGCAGCATCCATTTATTTTCTTATTATATATTTGGAAAGTCTTGTGTATTTGTGGCTAACTTTTGGTTTAAAAATTTTAAAAAGTTCTATCAATGCCTCCTCTTTGCTCTGAGTATAAGGAACAGTAAGATAAGCAACTACATGCAAGTATTTGGACCCCATTAAATGAGTATTATTCTGGCCAGGTTAAAATGAAGAGCCCAGAAAATGATCTGTGTGCTCCAGTAAGTGAACCTGGTAGAGAAATAAAAATTTCTGCGGTTTGAATTGTCTCATGGTTTGTTCACAGTAAGCAAACAGAGGAATTATTTCCTTAATCTTTAATTCTTGTTTTTGCCTAAAGACATGACAGTCCCCGAGATTCTTACATACAAATGATATAGACTATAGAATTAATTGAACACGCTGTCTTAGGTTTTCACTGGACTTTCTCATTGCTATGCTTTTTTCTAAAATGCCTAGCCAGGTATAGGGGACCACATCTGTCACCCCTGCATGCAGGAGGCCAAGGCAGGACAATGGCTGTAAGTTCAAGGGTATCCTAGGCTACATAGAAAGTTCAGGACCCATCTGAACCGCATAGCAAGAGCCTGTCTCAAATCAAAGCAAAGCGAACACACAACAAATAAAAACAAAAAAAGTAAAATGCCTCTAGAATGGCCAGAGTAAGTGCTACCTCTAAATTGGGGGTATTTTGAAGGAATTCACGTGGCCTCCATAATCAAATAGTAGCATGGTGACTACAAGAATGAAAATGGGTGGTCCAGATGATGGAGGAGGAATAAATCTAACTTCCAGTCCTACTGGATGTCACGTATGCTGTTCATGTTCCCCGAAATCAAAGAATTAATTTTAAAGAACCACAGAGGTTAACAGCTGGAAAATATTTTAGGGAATAGGAAGGGAGAATAAAAATAGTTCCTGAGAGACAAGACTGGTCCCAAATGGGTTATCAAGGAGCTCACTTCTCAAAAGAAGTTTTATAAAGTCACAAAGGGTGGGTATAATGTAAGTGAAAACTAGAGTCAAGACATAAGATTACGAGGGTAGTCCCTTAGTTAATATTGACCCAATAGTAACAACAGTAAATGGATAATATCATTAGCCTTGGCCTAAAATCTGTAGTCCTAGTGGTCTTAGTGGATGGGGAAGGATGGCCCACACCCAATGAGATGATGGTTTATCTTTACGGGAAACCTCAAAAGACTGGTACCAATAATTTCAAACTTCTCTTCATCCCTTAGGAAAGTATGAGAATCTGGCCACTGGTACTTTAATCTTCAGAAACACCTCCAACCACAGATTCTCATCCTGTGCACTGACTTTGAGGGCCCAGCTGTGTCTGACTGGGTTACAATATTTCTATCCAATGTGGCTGTCTACATCATATGCACCTTGCTATAATCATATGCGGAAATGTTTTTATACCACATGTTCTTAAGTCTAAGAAATAAAGTTTGGTTTTGAACCCACTTTATGTAATTTAGCAGACAAATTTTGTTTGACAAAACTAATCCTACATAACAGAATAAACTATGTATATTTACTACCTTTAGTTTAAACCCAAATATTTAAAATACACAGATCCACATATGTAAACAACCCTCCACCCAGTGCACTCCACATCTATCCCTTCCCCTTTCCCCAGAAGCAAATTTTGTGAAGAACTCAGCCTCAGTGATCCTCAAAAGCTCTTCCCTCCTGAACTTTTCTCTTAAGCCTTGAGTCCCACTCTATACAGGCTCTCTACTGAGCAAAGTCTGGGTTTGTCTTTGATGACTTGGCCTTACTGTGAAAATTGTAGAGAAGTGATGAAAAACAGCATGAAGAACCTTTAATTAATTCCTCTTCTCCCAGTAGGCAATAGACCTTTGCAGTCCATGCTGCAGCTAAAGCTAAATAGCTAGGAAATATCAGGGAAAAAACGTGGCATCCTCATTTCCAACACGAATGGCTCAGGGAAAAGCATCTGCCTGGGCTGAAACCCTCTGGGGTTCCACCGTCTCCATTTCTACCCCTGACTGCTATCTTGAGGTGAACCCTGCTGATAATGTGCATGGTGTGTATCCTTCACAGACTGGCCTTTGGCTGTCTTACCTGTGTCCAGTGACTCACCCAACACATGCTATCATTGTCTGCATTTCCTCCAGCTTGCTCTCACTGGAAGCAGAAGATAATAGTATCTTAAATTATTCTTAGTACTATCTGTGTGCGTCTTCTCAATTTAGGAGAATATTCATGGCAATTGCCTAGTCTACAGCTGTTTGTCCACCACCATGATGTGTAACATAACTTAGGATGTACAGCCTGCTTATTTACACAAATATTTACCATCACTAGGCATCTTCCTAAGAATACATCTCTGTATTCAGTTCACAAGTTGTACTTTTAGTCTACAGTGAACATAGCTGTACTCTATAAAAATCTTCTATTGGAAAACAATAATTTACTTTTTTAAAAAATGCTACATGTGATGCTTAATCTTGGTTGTCAGCTTAAACGGCCTGAGAGACACCTAGTAAACTAGTAAAGCACTCTTCTGAGTAGATCTTGTGGAGGTGCTTCCAGATATGATTGGCATGTGGGCCAGCAAACTGAATGGAGGAAATGCATTCAGTGTGGCAGCAATGACCAATAAGATGGGGTCCTAGATGGAACAAAAAGCACAAGAGGGGAAGCCTCCATGTGCACTTTCAATATTTAACTACTTTTGCCCCTCAGACTCCAGATTCTGAGGCCTTGAACACAGGCTTGCTCCAAGCGCTCTCTAGAGGGGTCCCAGGCCTTTTCCCTTGGGCTACTCCCAAGATATCACATACCTTGACAGTTTTGAGGATCCCTGCCTGGAGGACAAGTGGAATTGTGAACAGCTGCACCTTTATGAGGCTCAAAGTCCCTCTTCTAGAACTATGAAAAGAAAGGTGGAAGTTTACCTTATGGCTCCTCTCTGCTTACACAGTGTCCACTCCCCCTCCTTCTATCTGAGTCACCAGGAAGTCCTATTTTCACCCGCTCCAATCTAGCCATCTCCCCAGTAACAGCACACTGGTGGTGAAGTGTCCCATGAAAATACTGAGTGCTTTGGATGTAGACAACCTTGGGTTCAAAACGTACCTCCATAAAGAGAATATGACACTTCTCCTAGTCATTTGGGATTCTGTCTAAAACCATGGCAAGGGCATTGCAAATGGTAGGTCTCTGACGAATAGCCATGTCCTTTGCTTCCCTTCCACTTATTTCTTCTGTTTTCTCTGGGCTCCTCTGTGACTTAACCAAGGTAAAGGGAACCTCACACAGGAGTGCAAGGCTTCTGCGTCAGGCTCTCAACCTTTCAATCAGAGGCCTTTCTCCTTTCCTCTGCCTTTTATCTCTCCATGTCATCTCTGTATTCAGTTCACGACTTATCCTTCAGACCTTCAGAGAAATTTGCATTTCAGTAAATCAACATGAAATATTCTTTGTGCTGCTAGACTAATATACCATATTGTTTTCTGTTTACCTTTCTCTCTGAGACAACCTGGACTCTTGACCTGGTGGTACTTAGCACAGAAATAAACATAGCAAGTGGGAACACTTCACATGGTCCTATTTATGCAAATGCCTATTGTTTCCTAGATTTATAGCATAGACACCCCAATGTAATGACTGCTAAAGATGCACTGACTGAACTTGAAACAACTTGAGTCTGACTTTTCATGTTCTCATATTGTCAGGTAGGGTTTTCAAGAAGCCAGACTTTGAAATGCCCCCATTTTGTGGCAGGATTCAGGAATAGGCCAATGACCAACTAACTCTGTTACAGTTAGGCTTCAAAATAGTCTCAGTGATTCCTCCTTCCCAATATCCACACCCTGCCACATTCAGTCAGTGTTGGTATGTATAATAAATAGAATATTGGAAGGGTGAAGGTGTGTCACTCCTGAGGCTAAACTACGGTAGAAAGTTGTTATGGCCTCTGTCTTGCTCTCTTGGTCGCTCATTCTCATGGAAGCCAGTTCCCATCCTATGGTCCATGCAGCAGTCTGACTGCAACTTCCTGGGAGATCCTGAGCCGGAACAATTTGCTAAGTGGCTCAAGACTCCTGACCCTCAGAAGCAGTGAGAAAGGCAAATGTTGTCTTAGACTGGCATCCTGTATGACAAATTTGTATGTAAGAATAAGTTAATTAATATACACTCTATTTGCCACTATTTACCTGTCCTTTCCTACCACTCCCAAATGTACAGCTAAAGCAAACCATCCTTATTTATTTTTGAAAACAAATGATGGGTCTTTTTTAAATATTTGAAGAGTAGGAGTATAACTCAGTGGTGCAGCATTTGCACAAGGCCCTCAATTTGATCCCCAGAACTGCAAAAACAAATTATTTGACTACCATTTCATTATCAAATATCATCCAACAAAACCAAACATCTTAAGGTACCTTAATATCTTATGTGACACTGCAATATTATAACTAGGAACACATAAAATCTGTTCACATTTATGTCTCCAGAGAGAGTAAAATTTTAATGGGATGCATTATAAGAATCTGAACAAAGTTGAAGCTGGCACTGAAAGTCAAATGTCCTGAGATACTACAAATCACAACAAATAAAAGCATAAATCATTTATAAGAATCTTTAATCATTCAAAGGGAATTTCTCTTACAATAGATTGATAGACTACATGAAATATGATCAAACATATAGTGAATGTTTATATTAAAAACTGTATTACAGTAAAAGACACATTAGCATTAATCCCTTTCAAAATACTCCACTTCCAGAATACCTATACTCTTATCCCTGCCATTCTCTGAAGTGGTTCTGGACATCTATTCGTTGCACTCTCTTGGCGGCCATGATGTCTTGAATCAACATGGAACATTCGCTTTTCATAAGTGTTTTGCTTTGGGAAAGAGCCAGAAGTCTCACTGGGCCAGGTCTGGTGAAGAAGGTGGAGAAGGACATGGAGTTATGTTTTTACGAGCCACTTTCCATCGAATGGCACTTGGCAACAACATTCACTGTATTTTTGATCACACATCATAGAAATGCTCATAAAACAGGACTTCTAGAACTGCTTCAGAAAGTGGCAAAAATGAGGGGATAAGTGTGTTCAAAGCAAGGAGGAGTATTTTGAGGGAAATTGATGGCAATGTGTCTTTTACTGTGATAGTTTTGGTCCTAATCGTGATGTAGTTCATACATTCCACTACTTGCCCTCAGCAAGGCACAGTGTGCCATGTACTTGTGCTAGGGGGTAATAAACACATTTCCTCCAGGAAAGTAGAATCTGCAGGGCCTAGAGGAAAGACTGAACCATTGAATTAGTAGTTTACATTCTACTTTACTTATAAGATGTGCTCTTACCCCAAATGCAGAGACAATTTTAATCAGGAATTTGAATTTATAATTATTTACTATATAGAGATACTCAAAGCCAATGAGAAATGAAGCAAATTGCAAAGAATTTAAAATCAGGCATTCTGTAGTAAGTTAGAAAGAAATGACAGGCGGCACTGGTTACCTAATTTGTGGGGCCCAGCCTGAAACGAACATATAACATCGGGCTCAGAAATTCCTGGGACTCTCAAGATGACAGCAGAGTGCTAAGCTTAGCGCAAAGCCTCTGAGTGTGCGTAAGGCTGCACAGGTCATATGCCTGTGAAGCTGGCCCCAGGGACAAGTGTGCTTTGTAGCATCTTGAAGAAACTTCCTGGAGTTAGGTGCTAATAGCAGAGGCAGGTCAGTCCTGAAGGTATCCACATACGTCCTATGGAGTGACAGTGCCAATCATCTGTTTATTTAACAGGAACTGGTGCCTCTCCTATTGTTTGTAGTTTACAGAGCATTTCTTCCACATCCACTGTCTCACTTGAGTGAACTGACAGTGACATGCGACACTAATGTTACCCCTCTTGTACAGAGAGTAAACTAGGACCCCAGAAAGCTCAACTGCCTCCTTGAAGGCCTCTCAGCCAGGACAAGGCCAAAATGCAAGTCACTTGACCTTAAACTCAGCTTTCTTTTCACAAAACCAACACATCTCGGTGGTGGGAGTTAGGGTTTGACAGGAGCACGGAGCTTCACACCCGTAGCCCACAGTTCACTGCTGGATGGTGAGAGGCGACGGTTTGCACATGAATAGACCACTTTTGTTGCTGTTGTCAGTCTGCCGGTCTAACACAACATTAGAGCACACAGCAGCCCAAATTCCACATTCTTGATTCTGATCCTGCTCCTCCCAGATTCAACTTCCTCACTTCCCTCAGCAACATCCCACCTCTGTTCTTTGTTGGTTTCTGGTTTAGACCGTAAAATTCACGTGGGCCTAGCCATCTGCCTGGCAGCCCTGCCTTCTCATGCCATAAGACTTTGGGACTCTGAATTTCTTATATTTCACTATTGCACGAAGTCCTTTTTTTTTGAGACAGGGTCTCACTTTGTAGTTCAGGCTGACCCTGAGCTCACTATGTAGCCCGGGCAAGCCTCGACTCAGCAATCCTCCTGTCTCTGCCTCCCGAGTGCTGGGATTACAAGGGTGAGCCACCAGGCCCGGCACTGTGGTATGTGGTATTGATTGCCGGTGCGCATGTCACCACGCCCAGCATTGTATGTGGTTACTGGGGATCGAACTCAGGATCTTGCTCTTTCAAGGTAGCTCACCACTGAGCTAAATCTCCTCCAGCCCCACAAAGTCCTTTTTAAAAGTGTTTAATAACAGCTTAAAACACTCTTGAAAATTATAGATATCATCTTAATTTCTCCCTCATTCCTTCCAAAAAGAGCAGCTGATGGCTAGTATGGAATTTGTCAGTATAAATCTGCAGTCGAACAAGACAAGTTTAATAATCATTTTTACGATTATTTCATTTTCTTCACTCATATACTAAAACTATGAAAATTTATATTTTTATGACAAATTTAATTATGAGACATCAATTATGAGGCAAATTATTAAAACCACATTCTTTATTAGCACTGCTTTTAAACGGCATTACTTATGAAATATTAACTTTTAATCAGAAAAATACATAAACTTGATAAAATACTTCCTCAGTTCTAATTTACAATTTTTCCTTCTTATTTCACTGTGTTTCCCAGTGCAGGAAATCCAATGTCAAGTATATTTCCCTTACAATTCCAGCTCTGGTTCTGACTTGCTATAAAGCACTGGACTGAACTCTTAGTGTCTAAGTTTCACACTGTTTGTTAGAATGTCTGAGAATTCCTGAAGCTAGAAGTTTAAGTCCCTTTCGGTGTGTCCAGAATCGTTACATTTATGATGGCAATTTGCCCCACGGTTTCCTTGTGCTCTAATCTAGGGAACTCTTTAAATTTTGAAATAGCACTAACAAAAATGTTACAGGTTTGAGGCTGAGTACTCGGAGAACCAGCCAAGAAATACCTGCAAGAAGCTGTGGAGCACGTGCCGCCGGTGGTCTCGGCAGCCCATGAGGGGAGGCCTGCGGGAGCCAAGGAGTCGCAGGCCAGCCTGGACAACAGAGGGCTCCCTTCTCAAATACAGCAAGGAAGCAGGCAAGCCAGAAACAAAGACTGAAAAACTACTGTGAGCCTTCATATGTCAATATAAAACTATCAGGCACTAATATCTTAGAGAAGATTCTCAAGGATAGCATATGCTTGCCTTCAACTGCTAAATTACTATTAGCACATGTGAACACAGAATGATATATTTTACATAATAAATGATATGATGGTATGTAATGTGTAACGATATATGCTTACCATCACTTTTGCTTTTATATTCTCCTGTTTGTTTATATTATCCTGTTTGTTTACATTATCATGTTTGTGCCTCATGGTATTTGGACAAAAAAGTAAGAAACAATCAGAATGGAACAAAAAGGGAAATTTCCATAAAAGGATGGAAAAACAGAGCAGAAAAGGCAGAGGAGGAATGATCAGGGATAAGAGATGAAATCTTAAAGGGTGGACAGAGGGACTCTCTTGGGTACTTCCAGGCAGAGGGTGGCCCTCCCGCTTGGCTCCTTTTCTGTCAGTAGACTGGTTGCTTCTGCTCCGTTCTTCAGCAGGATTCCTAGCCGGGTGGTTCCGCACTAAAGGAGGAAATCAGTGTCCAAGCCTTTGCACCAGAGGCTTTTCTAGAGAGTTTACTGTCGCCTTAGAAATCCCAGACATCACACAATGTCATCGCTTTGCTGAGTTTCTTTCTTGAGCTAGTTTTTCTCCTGTATTTTTCGCTGGCTTGTCCCCAAGTAGTTGCTTCCTCTAGACTCCTCCTGGGTTGTGTCTCCTCCCTATTTCCCTTCATTTGTTTTTATTGTAATTCTCCTGCACCCTCTCTTGCTTATCTTTTCAGCCACCACATCCTCTGTTAGCTGAGGTTATCTCTGAGTGTTGACTCCCACCTAGGCAGCATTCATTTTCTTCTGACCCTGCTCCGAAAGGGAAACTCGGTTATTTATGCACTTTTCTCTCCCAGAGGGCCAATCACTCAGCTTTTCTAAGGTCCCTGCTGTCCTATATGCACTATTATGAAGTTTCCTTAGCCAGAGGACAGCTGGCATGTGCCACAGCCCATCCCTCTCTGTCCCTAGGGAGGAAGATGACTATGCAGGTTGCCTCTGTGCTCATCTATCCTTGCCCGTTTTCTGAAAATTTCTTCCTTGGTCATGTGGCACTGTCAGCTGCAAATTCAACTATGAAAAGGTAAAGTTAACACTGAGCTCCATTCTTGCTTGGGATCCTAAATATCAAGTGAAAGTCAGCCTTTCTCCTATGGTAGTAATAACTGATAGCTTTAATTTTAGCTTACGTAAATGACCGCATCTATAAGCCTGTATTCCTACCCAAGCTGCTGAAGTGAACATCGAAGCCACCATTGAGAAACTGCATGAAAGGAAAGTAAAATTTGCTCTCAATATCCTTTCCTTAGGGATTATGTCTCAGTAGCCATGGGGTGCATATGGTGCCACTGTCTTGGTTTGTCCAGGTTATATATGGCATTAAAAAGGAGCTAAGGAAATTTCTATAGTACCTCTTTTTTTAAATGAACTGATTCAGTCAGAGATTGTCTTTTATTCCAGAAGTTCAAAGTACTGGATAAGATTCTTCTCCTAAAACAAAGTAAAAATGCCAGAATCATAGGATGAAATCTAGAGAGGTTAAGCCACTTAGGACAAAGGAGGGAGCGATGGGGAAGTAGGGCTAGGTGCTCAAGCCTCGGGTATGGTAATGATAAATTACAGTGGCTTCCACAAAGAACTTTCTAAACTGGAGACCCTAATACTACCTCCTGTCATAGCACTCTGTGGTCTTCTCCTCCAAACTTTATTAGGTTGGAATTAAACATATATTTGTGGTTCAATGTGGTGTGGAAGAACTAGTGGCAAAATGGGTCTTTGACTAGCAGAACAAAAAAGGCCAAATTAAAGTCTCTCTGAGGGTAGCAGGAGTGGCTGAAGCTAAAAGAACAAGGGGGGACTCCTGAGACAACGCTGAGCCTCACAGAGGTGAGTTGATTGTGCCAAGCAGCTGCTTCCCAGTGGGCTTTGCTTGTTGGGTCCTGGCAGAAGCTGGAGACAGAGAAATCAGAAAATTCCTACAATAGAAACAGGGGCCTTGAACACACAGCTGGAATTCCCGTTAGGACATTGGATGAACTGAGGAACATATTCAGATTCAAAGTTTAAGAAATAGAAATTATAAGCCTCTGGAAAACATCAGAATTTCCAACAGTCTCCAGAAGTACTGCATCTGCCAGAGGGGTCCACGTTTAGAAACCAGCTTGTCTCAGCTGGGTCATGGGCAAAAATAAAATAGAGATGAATCATAACCCAAAAGCAAAAGATAACATGAAAAAAATTTAAAGACCTCGTGACTTTGGGATAATATTTTTCTCTTCCCAGTTTTTTTTTTTTAATAGCACTCACTCTTGCTTCAAAAGCATTTTAGCATTTTGAAAGAAATTAAATGTATGTATTAAGAGAACACTAGAGGTTGGGTGGGGACAAAGGGGAACTGGAACTGGCAGGGTCCCTGAAGGGAGGTTTCTCATGCTGGGTGATTGTCACTAAGATGTGTTCGTATTGTAAAATCCCCTTGAGCTCCACACTTAATTTAAATGCACGCTTCTGCATTGTTACACGTCAATAAAAAGATCAGTGTGAAAGACAGTCTACGTGTTTGCATCACTGCAAAACTAAAAAATTAAAACTTAAAAAGCATAATGGTGTATTTTGTGTGCTTAAGATCAGAGAAATGTACGCAGCTTCCTTGAATGCTCGCTTATTCATCTTCCTGGTGTTAAAGTTTGGTCTGAATGCTCCCCCCAAAGTTTTATGCATTCAGAGGTGGGGGTTTGGGAAGTGTCTGGATCATGGGGGGCCACACCCATCAGTGGATTAATCTTTTGATGTGTTCCTGGCCGAATGTGGCACCGTAAGAGGTGGAGCTCAGCAGAGGAGGCAGGTCACTGGGCCTTGCCTCAGAGGTGCCTCTCTGGTCTTCACTTTTCTACTCACTCTCCACTTCCGGCTCCCCCGTGGTGGAAGTTTTCCTTTGGTGTGTCCTTCTGCCATGACATTTCTGCCCTGGAGCCAGCTGGCTATGGATTGAAACTTCTGAGAAAAAATAAATCCTTCCTCCTTTAAATTGTGCTTATCAGCTATTTTATCCCAGTGATAGAAAAGCCGACTGATGAACCTGACAGTGAAGAATTCTGCCAGTTTTTTAAAGACCCCAGTTTTAATTTAAAGCAATCCAGATTTTTTTTTCATGCCAGCCAATGCTCCTTTTCCACAGCTGAGAATGTCACCAGAATGCGATGTCAGTATATAGAAAAACAAGAGAGCCCAAGTCACTGTCGTGAGGTCTGGCCTCAGCTCTGAGCGACAGTTCTGTGCGGAGGGCACCACCTCCTATGCATCGCACCACCACCCACCGAGAACCTGTATGACTTGCCTTGCTTTTTATAGACCATCCCATTGAGAATTTAGGATGTTTAATGAGTAACATCACCAACTAATAAATTGTTTAAAATTCCAAGAACACTTTCATCTGCTCTCTCTCATAGATAGATCTCTAAATTCCTGGAATAAAGATAATGAAAGAGTGTCTTTTCACCATAAAAATACCAAGAAACATGGATTATTCTGATAGGTTCTCTGAGTGCTTATGGTGTGCCTGAACTCAACCTGGGAGACACTAACCAATTTCTAGAGCACTTCAAAAACTGGCACAGTATGATCATCTGCTGATTGTGAAACTAAACCCAGTAAGGGCACCAGACACTTCTTGTACTTGTCCCACGTGCATTCATAGGAAGACAGGTAAGAGGCTTCACTCATTTCTCTCTTTCTCTTCTTTATCTTTTTCTCAAGACTTGATGCTATTCCTCTATCTTTCTTGCTAGGAATGCTAGATGAGCTCTCCATCCCATCACTCCCCTTCGATCGAAGCACTCAGTTGAAACACTCTTTGCGTACATTTCCTTTACATTTGTTGGCTTCTAGAATGGCTTCTCACACTCACTCAAATCATTCCAGACATTTACTATTCTATCTCTGTGTAACAAATCACCACATACTCAGCAGCTTCTAACAATATCTGTTCAATTACTTGCAGTTCTGTGAACTACAAGTGCAGCCTCTCATCTCTCGGTTCTCTATTCATGGTACTGTATGGTAGAAATCTAGCTGTCCGTCAAGTCAAGGCCTCACCTATAGACATCACTTCCCGGCTGCCTCAGCCTGTTGGCAGAAGTTGGCCACTGTGGCAGTAGGACTGAGAACATCTTTGATGTCTGTTGGCAGGGAATCTTTCTGAACTCCTGAGAATGACTAAATTCCTTCTCATCTGGCCTCCTCCTTTATTCTTTGAAATTTCTGACTTTTGCCACCAGCTGGAAAAGCCATCTGTGAGAGGATCTCTTGTGATTAAATCTGACCCTTCCAGATTATCTTCCATCTTCAGATCAATTCTACATCAAGTAGAAGACAATCATGCACTGAATGACATTTCGTCTCCTATTCATAGATGAGAAAACTTTCTGGGGGGATGGTGAGAATTCTGCATATAAGCAGCCAGTTTGTTGTTGTCTTTGTTTGTTTTGTAGATACATGTTGGGTGGAAATGCCTAGCTTTCTGGATTTGATCTTTGACAGAAGTTGAAGTAGAAAAACCAGATGAGTATGAGTGTTGGGAGGTTATGGCTACACTTCCTGACTCCCTTTGCTAGTCTACAATCATTCATTCTCTCTTCACAGAGAATGTGCCCATTTCATCAAATTGTATTTGTCTTTCCCATACATGATATTCCACCTTTCACAGTACATCATGTAAATGCAGTTTACAGAGGCTTCTAGGCTTACTTTTGTGTGTTCCCACCTATCTTCACAACAAAACCTTACCTTGTGGTTTCTTTTTTTTTTAATTGAATTCTTTATTGGTACAATTTATATACATCTCAAAATCACATATAACATTGGGAGATTTGTACCAGTATATGCCATAAGTTAATTCTCATTTTTACCCATATCCCTACCCACTCCCCCCTCCTCCCCCCTTATACATGCTCTTTTATTTTCTTTCTGTATCATATTTATTCCTTCCCCTCATCACATTCCCACACCAAGTTTCCTATAGAAATATTCCACTCTATAAAAGCTGTCCTACTTTCTAGAACTCATT
>PVIC010034045.1:0-19814 GCA_004025085.1 Thryonomys swinderianus
CCCCCCGTTGCTCCCACCATCCTCCGCCTCAGGCACCCGGAGCTCCTCTGGCTTTTGGTCACTCGTCTTTAGATTCTCCTTCTGATTTCTGAAACCTTTGGTTTCCCCACTCTTGGCCTCATTTGCATATTTCAAACAATCGGTTTTGGTGAAATTCTGTCTTCTACTTGACTGCAGAAGGGAGTTTATTCCTGTGCATCTGTTAGATCTTTGGGAGTCTACTCCGTCGGGCCCTCGGACACCAGGGACTTTCCTAGGCAGACGTCTGCAGTCCTCACAGGGGCTGGGTCTCACCACCAATCCGTTCTCCGAACCGAAATCTACAATTGCTCGGGTCCCATGTATAAAATGACACAGGACTTATACATGACCTATACATGTCCTGTCACATACTTTAACTAACTTCTAGGTTACCTACAATACCTAATATACCGTAAATGTTATGTAAATGGTTGAAATATTGTGTTGTTCTGGGGATAATAACAAGAAAAAGAGTATGTCATTTACAGATACGATTTTTAAATTTTTATTCAGCAATTGGCTGAATCTATGAATTTAGAACCCAAAGATATAAGACCCAACTATATTTAATTTTTTTCTTCCAATATGAAGGAAGGACTATGTGAAAAGAAAAAAGTGTACTTGCCTAACAGGTACATTTGCCTCTGTGTCCAGATGATGGCATTTTAAAAACACCTCTGATTTTAAAGAGATCCAAAATAAAAGTATCGTGTCTGTCCGAGACCACAGAGACGGCCTCTTTTCTCTGAATTGAGAGGTTGAACGAAAACTAGCACGTACTGGCCTCCGGAGGTTGAAATAACGTTCCTTTCTTCTGACATCGATAGCTCCTTTAAACACATTAGTTCTCTTTCTACCAGTAACTGTTAACTAGACGTTTTTTAAATGGCAGCTTTTAGAGCAAGTACGTATCAGGTTTGCCAGGTGAGGAGCCAGTCCCTTTAAAAGGTCAGCTCTCGGGAAGCTCGCCCACCGCTGCCCAGGCTCCGGCTACCTGGACCTTCAAAGGCAGGTGCTCAGTGCTATTTTTTTTTTAAAAGCGTGAAGAAGCTTCTCTGTTTTCTACTTCACTGGCACTTTCCTCAGTGTAAACACATACTATGTCCTCGCGGGGTGGGTGTTCTTTCAGGAATGCAAAGGCCAAGACTCGCCTCTCGTGGACGGGCAGCGCGGAATGTGGCCGCTGGTTGCTCCGGGCAACGGATCGCTCCCACAGCGATCTCCTCCAATGAGCAGCTGCCCAGACTCTCGCTGAGGCCACGCAGGGCTCAGCGCGTCTCCGGCTCCCGCGCCCAGGGATGCCCAGCCTGGAGACAAAAACGAGGGATTAAAGCAGCGGGCCCCTCAGGGGGCACACTTGTCCCCGCGGGGAGGAGAACGCCTGCGTCGTGAGGATGAGTTTCTAGGTACGCTAGGCAGAGCCAGAAGTTCGTATTTCTCAACAAGGAGTCACGGGAGGATTCTCGACAGCGCTCTTTTCCTTCATCCACTGATTTTGCAATCCATAGTCTCTCTCGGAGGCAGCGAGCGGGGGGGGGGGGTGAACAAGACGGAAAAATCCCTATCTTGGAGGGCGTGACATTCTAGGCAGAGAGCGAGGTTAGAGACTGAATGAGACGCTCGGGCTCTTCCTCGCTCGTCTTCTCCACCCCCTCCGCGGAGGAGCCGACGCAATCCGGACTGCCGAGTCTCTCTTCCCAACGCGCCCGAGCCACCAAAACATGACACTGTTCCACACGGCAGGCAGACACTGCCCCACAGACCTCTGCTCCCTGTTACCCTAAATGGCAAGAGACAAACGGCAGATTCAGTGGAGCGAAGGATCTGGAGATGGGAAGGTGATCTCGAATCATCTGTGGGAACCCGAAGTACTCACAAGGATCTTGCAGGGGAAGAGAGAGAGCGCTGGGTTCAGATTCTAAGAGAGATTTGGAGACGCCAAAGAGCAGATTCTGAAAATGGAAAAAGCTCCACAAGCAAGCAGTCTGGAAGCAAGGAAGGACAAGAGACTGGATTCTGTCCTTGGGACTCCTCACAAGAACACGGCCCCGCGGACACCTGGATTTCAGCCAGCGAGAACTATTTTGGACTCTGATCTCCAACACTATAACATGCTTGTGTAGCTTTAAGCCAGAAAATTTTACATGGTGTTTGCAACAGCAATACAAATCTACTACATTTCATTAAATTATTTAGTAGGCTCTCATTTTTCCATTCCTTGTTTTTTTTTCACTTTCTCTCACCATATACTTTTGTTTCAATGCACAGATGTACACTTTCTTGGAGGGTCCTGATATCTCATTTCTCACTGTCTTCTTTCTTTGGTCCATCTCTGTCAATCAGATTCAATTTGTCTTCTCCTCCTCCTCCTCTGCTTCCTCCTCCTCCTCTTCTTCTTCTTTCTTCTCCTTCTTCTTTTTGAGACAAGGTCTTGCTTTGTAGTTCAGGCTGGCCCTGAACTCACTATGCAGCCCAGGCAAGCCTCAAAGTCAGCAATCCTCCTACCTCGGCCTCCCCAGTTCTAGGATTACAGGCGTGAGGTATCATGCCCACAACTGTGGTATGTGGTATTGGCTGCTGGTGGGTGTTGAGTCACCACTCCTGGTATTGTTGTATGTGGTTATTGGGATTGAACTAGGGACCTCGTGCGTGCTAGGCAGGCGCTGGAACCACTGAGCTAAATCTCTGACCCTCAATTTGTCTTCTTGAGGCACTGTTTAGCATAGACAGATCATCTCATTTCTCAAAAAAATTTTAGTGGCTTCAACTATCAAATTAAAAAGAAAAGACTTCCTAACATTCCACACCCTCAATGTGAACTATAATCCCTTATGTAGGCCTTTGAGTGAGAATGCTATAAACAAATGTCCTTTGTTCAAATCAGTCCTTAAAATACTACCTTTCACCTCCTCCTCAGAAACTGAGCTTCCAAAAAGCCCTTCTTTCCAACCTACCCCTGTGAAATTCTCTGTGGCTGCTGTGTTTGCCATCCATCTGACAATGAGGTATTCTCCTTTTAACTTCATTTTCTCTGCTCTCATCCTGGCTCTCCAATTAGATTTCCTAAGGACATGATTTAATCTTTTGCTTTACAGAATCATCAATACTTTGCGTTGTTCCGAATGCACTGAAGGCTTCAGAAATATTTGTTGTTAATAATGGGAGAATTGTCAGGGATCAAATTTTATGATGATGCATTTATCAGATAATTCACATTACAATAATAGCGAATTACATTTGTCCATTTTTGTCCTCCATGCCAGGCTCAGCGGTAACAGATCTCCACCTATCTGAGAACTTCACAGCATAGTGAGAAGCTCATGTTCAGAATCCTTTAGTCATGGGATTGAAACTTAGAGCCTAGAAGAGGGAGACCTTGGGATTTGGGATTTTTCTGCCATTAAAGAAAAGTACAGAAAATCACAGACACAAAGACCTGTCTTTGTCCTGTGAAACATGGACAGTGTGAGGCCTCTGCTCCAGGGTTCAGGCCCACTAGATCAGGGTCTGAGCCAAGAACTTTGTTTCCACTAGGTTTTAAGTCATGCTGCTGGTCCAGGGACAAAAAACATCTTGAGAACCACTGATACACAATTACTAAATATATATCACTGTATTTGGTGACTCTCTTGTTATTGTTATTAAATTAAGATAAAATTAAGTTATATTTTCCTTTCCTGGTCTTTCTTTTCCTTCCCATGTCTCTCCTCCCAAGGGCCAAGCTTGTTCACTATATTCTGCCAAATATACAAATCTATAAACAAGACACAGCAGTTTCATCTTTCTAAAAGATTATGGAAATGAAATCATATAATATGCATCGTTTTACAACTTCTGACTGTATTCATTGTTGTTTTCAGTCATTTGATGTAAATCTAGTTCATATTATATACAATATTGTAGTAGCCCATACCAAATTTTATTCATTCCAACCCAAGATGATGGTTGTTCTCATTGTTTTCAGTGTTTTACTATTACAAACAATCTATACAGAACATCTTTCTGCGGGTTTCCTAGGGCACATATCCAAGAGCCTCTCTAGTTAATTCTCCAAAGGGATTGGAGAAATTAATATTTTTATAGGAATGCATAAGAGTCTCTGTTAACCTTGTACCTCACCAGCACCCAGGCTTTTTTATTGTTTGCCAATTTGATGGGAATAGAACCACATTTCACTGTTGTTTTAAATTATCTTTTCCTGACTTCTATGACATCTGTATTAGCTACACGGGTTTCTTCTTGTGTGTTGCCCACGTGAGTCTAATTTTGACTTTTTATTTGTTTTGGATTGTTGAGCTTTTATGAATAAATTTTAGAGTCAAAGGCTTGATTTTCCCTAAATGACCGAAAAGACTGATTCTGTTTGACTGCAATCTCACGCACCTGTTTGTGCAGCCCCACCCCTGATTCCTACCGTGTATCTCAAGAGAGCGTCTGCAGCTCCGCCAAGGTGGGCGCACAAGTGTGAACCCGGAGGAGGCCGCCTTCGATCTACTCGCACAGCCTGGGTGACTAGGAATAGGCGGCCACGGGGAACAGAAGCTTCTAGGAAGCTGAAAGGTGTACAAAGTAATACTGTAAATGAAACTGGCATCAGATAAATATGACCCGTGCCAGTTTCTAACAGCCTTACTAGATAGATCCCTTCTGGGCAAACACAGAACAAATCATATACTAAATAGCTTGTCATAAAAAGATAGTAAGCCGGTCATACGGCAAGTACTTTCCAACTGTTCATTTATTTAATCTTCACCACAGTCTTATAAGTTGATACTATTGTTCCTGTTTCCTCACAGGTAAGCTGACTGATGCTCAGATAAGTTACCTGAATAGTTCAAGCTAAGATATGGCCTGCAGGTCTGACCCTAAAACCTATGTTATTTTTGCTACGATTGCCGCCCCACCTCACACTGGGAAAAGGGAAGCCAGCACTGGTAGAAAACACAAATTCTTGGCGCTGGGGATTTGCCTCAGTGATTCTGGTGTCTGATGGCAAGTGCAAGGTCCTGAGTTTGATCCCTGGTACCACACACCACAATGCGAGGTGTGATGGCTCATGCCTGTACTCCCAGCACTCGGGAGGCAGAAGCAGGAGGATTGCTATGAGTCTGAGGCTTGCCTGGGCTACATAGTGAGCTCAGGGCCAGCCTGAACTACAAAGCGAGACCCTGTCTTTAAAAAAAAAAAAAAAAATTTAAAAAAAGAATGACAAGTTTCATTCATTTATGTACTAATGGACACACCTTGAGGGCACACTAACAAGTGAAATAACTGGATCCCAGATATGTAAATACTGTATCTTTTCTCTGGTATGAGAACCTATAGATGTAAATAAGTTCTAGAATGTGTGATAGATTTTGTAAAATAGGAAATATTCAAAGGGAATGTGATAGGGGAATGTAATGAGGGGAAAGGATAAATATGATTTGGAAAGAAAAAAATAGCATGTATTTAAGGGATGGGAGATTGTGGGTGGGTAGGGATATGGGTAAAAATGAGAATTATCCTCTGTCATATACTGGTACAAATTCCCCAATGTTGAGTGTGATTGTGAGCTGTACATAAAATGTGCCAGTAAAGAATTAAAAAAAAAATAAAATCAATTAAAAAAAGAAAGGCACATCCAAAGTGGATGCTAAAAGACGCTTTTATTTTATATATATTCATTTTTTTTTTTTTTGAGACAGGGTCTTGCTTTGCAGTTCAGGCTGGCACTGAGCTCACTATGTAGCCCAGGCAAGCCTCGATCTCAGCAATCCTCCTGTCTTTGCCTCCCGAGTGCTGGGATTGCAGGTGTGAGCCACCATGCCCAGCTAAAAGACACTTTTTTTGAGTTGGATTATAAATCTTGTGGCAAGTCTTTATAGTCAGGAAGCACTTACACAACATAAAAACAATCCTATATATCAAGAAAAATTGGAACAATTAATGTAGACTCAAAAATAAATAGGGCTGAGGATTTAGCTCAAGTGGTACCACAACTACCTTGGAAGCATAAGGATCCGAGTTCGATCCCCAGTACCAGAAAAGAAAGGAAAGGAAAGGAAGAGAAGAGAACAGAACAGAACAGAACAGAAAAGAAAATAAAGAGATTCTACAAGAAAAAAAACAAAACTCACTGTGATTAACTATCAGGACCATGTGGCCTGTATGTGGTCAGATTCACTGGGGTATTAAGTCAATGGCATATATACCTTCTCAAAATTCAACAAATTGTAGATTAAGTGGTCCCGGGATGTAGCTCAGCGGAGCTGTGCCGACCTGGCAAACGCAAGGTCCTGAGTTTGATCCCCAGGACCACACACACACACACACACACCTGTACATTAAGATGTATGTACTTCCCTCCGTGGAAATTGCCTCTTATAAGAGCTGCAGAAGTGTGAGCTTGAGGCAGGCGCCGGGTGTCCGGCTGTCTGGGAAGCAGCAGCGCAGGCTGAGGCCCTGACCCTTTGCTGGGTGGCGCGGGCGGGACGGAGGCTTCCAGCGAGGCCACAGGGAGCAGGTGGCCCACCCCGCAGCACCGTGCAGCGGGGACACAGCTAACCTGGGACTGGTTCTTCCACACAGCGGCGACTTGGCACCAGTCTTGATCTTGGTGTTTATCCTCATTTTTTTTCATAGAAGAAAATTCCTCCTCCCTGCCAAGCCCTACATCACAAGACCTTCTGCCTTCTTCTTGGGACCTTTCTGTCCCCAGGGATAAAGGCTCGGGCCCGAGATAGAAGAGCACACGGCCGCTGTGAGCAGTCTCGTCCTGGGCCCTTTAGAGCGGCCGGAGACACAGCCGCCATCACGGAAGACAGCCGGCCGGCTTTCCCAGGGCACGGGCCGTGCAGGGGCCACGGCTGCTGTTTAACTTTCCATTCCCGTCTGTCCGGCCCGGCGGCACCCCACCCCCTCCGAGCAGGAAGCGGACAGTCTCCGAATCCCTACTGGGGCGGCCCCGCCACACGTCCGCCTCCTGGGCACGTCAACCCGTCCCTGTGAGCTTGGGCTTCGCGCTGAAACTCTGAAGGTGAGTCGCGTGAGGTCGGGGCCAAGAAAACCGTTCCGAACCTGACTGTCCCCACCGCCACCGGGGCGGACAGCGCTGCTGCCCGCGCCCTCTCCCTCTCCGCTTCCCGGGAGGGTCCAACGTTACAACAGAATTGTTTATCCACATCCAGCAACAAGCCGGACTCTGCAGCGGAAAACTTCCGACCCTGTTCTCACGCCTCACAGGGTCTCTCCGGAGGCCTCCTCGAGGGCGAAGGCGCGCCCGAAGGGCTGTGTGCTGCGGGTACCTGCGGCGCTCAGGGCGTCTGGGCCCCGGCAGCGCGGCCAGGGTGGCGTGTAACGCACTGCTCCCCGCGGCCTGGGAAAACGGCCCGACGAAAGGCCCCGCCGATCCCAGGGTGGAGCGCCTGCCGGATGTGGCTCTGGTAGGAAAGCCGCGCGGCAGCCACTGAGCCCCGGGCTTGCTTCGCTCACAGATGCCCCGCACAGCCACGCCAGGCCCAGCCCAGGGAGTGGCCGACAGCACGGGGGTTGGTGACACCCCCGGTGTGCGCAAGCCGACGGCACAGCGCGGCTCGGTAGCTTTCCAGCTACGACCGCTAGCGAAGACGCAGAAAGGCAGTTACTGGCCGGGAGGAGCCGCAGCCCAGCTAAGAGCGCTGGGCCTGGATCCCGCTCCGCCGCTTACGGGGCCGTCACCCCGGGACTGGTCTCCGCTCGGCCGAGTCCAGACCTCTTAGCGTGACTGTCGCAACAGGCAAAGCGCTGACCCGGCCCGAGCACGGAGACCCTGCTCCGTGTCCCATTCATCCCGCAGCCCGGGTGCCCATCCACCCGACGCCCTTCGCTTGTCAGCCAGACCTGGTCACGGGCCTCGAGGCGGCAAAGGATCGCACGGACGGAGCCGCACCACAGCTCCCCAGGAAAAGCGCACCGCGGCGCGCCACGCGGCCTCATCCGCGCAACGCTTCTGTCCCACGCGCGCCACAGAACTGCCGGTGTAACAGGAGGAGACAGACCGGAAACAGACCAGGGAGTCAGCGCGTGTCGTGGGGGGCGACCCGGTGTCCGTGTTGGGGAGAAAGGAGAGGAAGGAAGCAAGGCCTGGGAAGTTCTGGCGGGCTGTGATGGAGGAGGAGCCCGCGGGAGGCGGGAGGGCGGGGAGGGCCTGCCAGCAGCCCAGGGGAGTCCGCCAGTGCCCGGGGCTGGGTTTACCTGAGGGACCGAGCAGAGCTCCGGGCTGCAGGGAGGAGAGAGTGGACGGAGGGAGGCAGGAGGCGCGGGGGCTCCCAGGGGCCTGGGGAGCCAGAGACCCAAGACGCCGGCTCCAGTCAGCGGCGGGCCTGGTGCTATCTCACGGGTTGTGTAAAATCCGGAACAGCCTATGGAGACTTAAAGTGACTATGGCGGCTGCGGAGCTGAGTGCTCCGAGCGCCACCGCTCGTGGCCTCGACCCGGGAGGTCCGCAGCGCACGGGCCAGCGGGAGGCATGAGAGCCAGCGGTACCGCGGGCACAGTGGGCAGGGCCCGTGAGCAGGACTCCAGGGGCTCAGCCTGAAGGCGGGCATGACAGAGAGACGGCGCGGGGCCGGGGAGGAAGGGGACGAGTTCGGCTTCAGGTCTGGTTTCGGAAGACGGACCTAGAGGGGGAGCACGCGGGGTTGAGCGACGAGTCTAAACCGGAGAAGGAAGTACAGCCGGGGCAGCCCCTGGGCTCGCAGGCCAATGGCAGTCACGCTTCCGGCCACGAGCGCAGCCAAGACCAGGAAAGGAACGAGCGGCGTCTCGAAGAGCCTCCAGCCTGGGCCCTGCGCACTAGTGCGGCGAGGAGGCAGCGGCGAGGAGGCCACGAGGGGCGGCGGGACCGAGGGGGGCACCGGAGGAGGGGACCGGGAGTCGGAGGCCCGAGAAGCGAGGGAAGAGCGTGCGCCGAGCCGCGGAGTGGGGCCGCTCAGTCAGCTCGCTCCGGCCGGCCGGGCGGCCTCGCGGCGCCTTGTCCCGGGAAACTCGCGGGCGGCTCGGCGGGCAGAGTTTCCTAACGCGGGGGAAGCCCCGGTGGGAAGCGTTCCAGGGAGCGCGGAAAGAAACGGAAATGGTACCCGAGGGCTGGGCAGACCGGACCGCTCTCGGAGTGCTGCTCCCACCGCGGTCGGAGCAACAGCCCGGGAACCGAGGGGCGCTCTGACGGGCCCGCGTGCCGGCGAGCAGACCGCATGGAGGGAAACGCGGGTTCCGGGCCACACTCACCGGCCGGCAGCCGCGAACCTGTGAGGAGGGCGACCGTCTGCTGCGCAGGGGGCTCTCGGGCTCGTCCGCGCCGTCCCAACAGCTCCCGGCCCGAGGCGAAGGAGGAACCGAGCTCGGGGCCAGGCCTGCGAGAGCCCTGACCTCAATGGCTCCACCTTCCCCTGAGGGAGAAGGCAAAGCCGCTGGCTGGGGGGTGTGGAGAGGCCCGGGGAGGTTTGGGGAGGAGGACAAAGGGGTAAAACAAAATTGTTTTAAAACAAAACTAATTTCGGTTTCCCACTATCTGACTCTCCGCTGCATATTTTAGGACCGTCACAGAAGCTGCCCTGATAACTTAAGAACCTCTAAGGGGTAGTGGAGCCTTCCTTCATTACTCCTCCATCATAGCAGTTACTCAACTGCCAAACGGAAGAGTAATGAATCCACTCCCTTCGCTTCTTCCTCCCAGGTCCTGGGCCGTCCTGCGTCTGGATCACTGTAAAAGCCTCCTTGAAACCATTTTAAAAGACATTCCAGGCGCCATTTATCCGTACTCAGAGTACTCGTCACGGGTGCACTCAGGGGGCGGACGCCAGGCCCAGGCTCCTTCCCACTGGCTCAGTTTTCCTCGCGCAGAGCAGCCGGAGCGGTGGCTGAGCCCAGACACCTCTCTTCGGCATCTTTCTCCCGAGTATTTTTCCCTCCACACATTTCAGGAAGTGCCTTGGCGGTCAGACGATATGCTCAATGAGCACATTAATCTCTTGGCAAGAATCTTGCCTTAACTTGCTTGTTTACAACAATGCCAGCAGCATGCTGCACAGTAACACTGAGGGCTCTTCCAGCTTTCCTACAGTAAGTTTTTTTCCTTTTGTATTAGCACGTTTGTGATACACAAGTGGGGAATCAGTCATATATGTATCGCACTTTGATCTTTTCTGTCTTCCCCTCCCTGTCCCCCTCCTGTCCCTCCCATCACATCCTTCCCATCTCTGGTCTGTTCTCTGTTTCCTGCGATCTGTTTGCAGGATCTTCCTCCTAGAACAGCACCTGTTCTCTTGATGTTTATGATATCACTTTTTCTGTAGGTTCACACACGCATGTAACCAAAGGCCAAAAACACACACTCGGTGGCTCTCTCCTTTCCTTTATGGTCGCCATGTTGGTGAATTATTGGAAGATGGTGGTTCCTGCCAAAAGCCCTTATCAGCTTTCCCAGTGCTAGAAGCAGTACATGAAAAAGATACAGAAAAGATTTATCAAAACCTATCCAGGGTCCATCAGATATGGACTAGATGGTAAAAAAAAAAAAGTAAAATATTTGCTTTTAATGCCCCAGCCACATAGATCTTGAATAATAGCAAATATGTCCTGGCTTTTAAACAACATCAGCGCCTGTCTGTATAGGCATAGAGGGCTTTTGGAAGTCTTGTCCCTGCCTGTCCAGCCTCCCTCGAAGCCACGCCCCCTGCCTGTCCAGCCTCCCTCACGGACACGCCCCTCTTCCAATTGACACTCAAGTAAACACTGTACCAAAGTAACATACTGGCCCTCCTGGGCTCGGAACAGGGACGCACAGAGGCACAAAACAACACAGCAGAAAACAGGACAAAAGTGTACTAAGGCCCATTCCTGCAGCACCAAGCATCACCTGCAGTTAACCCCACCCAGGCTGCCTTCCGATCCCGCCTCGATCACTTGCCACCGAAGACATCTTCCTCTTTTACTCTCCAGGCTTCCTCTTTTAATTCCCTCTTTCCTCTTTTCACTTCGACTCACAAACCAGCCATGGACATCAACCCGACCCCTTTCGTAAACCCTGTCTACGTTGCCTCTGACAGTTCACAAAATGATTTGGTACGTGCAAAGATCAAGATCAGAGTTCCTCTGATCATCCGACCCGTTTAAAGGAAAGAGAATTTTAAAAATTGCTTCAGGTATTATATATAACAAATAATAGTATAATACGACTTCTGGTGGGTTTAAAATAGGTCTACAAATCCTCTGATACTACTTCTCAGGATGTAGGGCCTAATTCCCCCGCCGTGGAGTCTGGGCAGGACCCAGCTCCTCGTTACCGCACTGCTGAAGTCCTGGAGGTGTCCGGCGCGGGAGGCCGGTCTGGCACGGCCCTGCCTCGTCCTCTGTGGGCTCCGTCTCGGGTCGCTCGCTCCGGGGAAGCTACCTATCGGGGGTGAGGGCGCTGAGTGACTCAGAGAGAGTCACACGGCCAGGGATCTTGCCTCTTGGCAGGTGACATGCATGCCCAGTCACGCAGGCCCTGCACACAGCTGAGCCAGAAATACCCAGCTTGTCAAATCGCTCCAGAATTCTTGAACTGCAAAAACCAATTGTGACACAACAAATGGTCGCTCAGAATCAGTATAATACGTGAGGTTGCAAGAGAGAATACTGGATCACTGATTATCAAATAATTTATAATAAAATATCTGGACTTCTAAATCCAGCTCATTTTCACTGTATTTCATTCGTATGAACTGGGATGTAAGGAAAGTTCAAAAATGTTGTTCTATTACCATTTCACATTCTTTAATTTAAATTCAACCTGGGTTACTAACTTCCATGCTGTGGTACAAGAGAAACAAGTAGAGATTTTCAGCTGAGGAGTGAACATTAAACTTTACACAGTGCAGATAGCAAGACAGTAATTGAATTAAAAGGGAATGTAAATTGTTTAATATTCCATAAAGCACTTTATCTATGTAATTTTTAGCTCTTAAATGATTGTAATGTTAGCATATATTTCTACAGAGGCCAGCAATTTCATTGACAACTTACCTTAGTTCTTTAAGAATACAGGAATGGGCCGGAGGGTTAGCTCAGTGGTTCCGGCGCCTGCCTCACAAGCGCAAGGTCCTGAGTTCGATCCCCGGTAACCACATAGAATGCTGGGCGTGGAGACACGCCCACCAACAATCAACACCGCATACCACAATGCCAGACGGAGGTGGTGGCTCACGCCTGTCATCCCAGCACTCGGGAGGCAGAGAAAGGAGGATTGCTGAGTTCGCGGCGGCTTGCCTGGGCACCATAGTGAGCTCAGGGCCAGCCTGAACTACAAAGCGAGACCCTGTCTCAAAAAGCAAAAAAAAAAAGAATACAGGAAAATATGGAAATTATTTAGTAGTCAAGATCCATTGAGGGTATCATTATGCAGATTGCATCAGATATCATACAAAGACATTTTCTATGCTGGTTGGTAACTGGTTCCAGCTCTGTAATCTTCATTATTCAGTTATTATATAAGACTTCTCAAAATTAAATTTATTTATTTATTTATTTTTGAGACAGGGTCTCACTTTGTAGTTCAGGCTGGCTCTGAGCTATGTAGCCTAGGCAACCTCGAACTCAGCAATCCTCCTGTCTCTGCCTCCCAAGTGCTGGGATTACAGGCATGAGCCACCATACCTGGCACTGTGGTATGTGGTATTGATTGCTGGTGGGCGTGAGTCTCCATGCCCAGCATTGTATGTGGTTTCCAGGGATCGAACTCAGGACCTTGCGCTTGCGAGGCAGGCGCCGGAACCACTGAGCTAACCCTCCGGCCCTCAAAATTAAATTTATACATAATCTATGAATTTAACAATATAATGCATTCCAACAAGTATTGGAAGGGTTCTCTTGAACAGACCAATGAAGATAAACCTGTTCTTGAACAGAACGTAGCATTCAATCTGAACCAGATTTTCTGATCATGAAAAACAAGTCATCTGGGTACCTCGAGCAGCCGGTCTTGGGCCTAGTACTAACCCTTCCCTCTTCTCCTGGACTCACCCTGCAGAGTCAGCCGTTTGCACCATCTTTCACCTGCTGTCTTTAAAGGTTTTCTGCCGTAGGAAAGTGGTTAATGTTTCTCTATAAAACACACTTGTTTATATTTAAAAGATAATGTGGAGGAGGCAGGAGAAAGGCACGTCACTCTCACCACACTGAGTCCAGAGCGAGCGAACTGCGTGGCCGCTTCTGCTCTGACGGGAAAGCAAAGCGGCAACAAGAGTCCTGCCCCGGAACAAACGCAACTCAGAAGCTATTAGGGACACATGTGGTCCATTGTTTTAAGGCTAAAACAGACCGGGATCGGCTGAGTTTACCACTTTTTAGGTTATTTTTGTAGTTCTATTTTCATCTATTTTGACTTAGAACTGACAGACTGCACATAAAGTTGTAACATTCATTTGCACCAAGATCACTTGTCCAATTTATTTATGTATTTGTTTGTTTTTAACCAAAACTAAGCACCTTAGAATTTACTAGTACAGGAGCCGGAGGGTTAGCTCAGTGGTTCCAGCACCTGCCTCGCAAGCGCAAGGTCCTGAGTTCGACCCCCGGTAACCACATACAATGCTGGGTGTGGAGACTCACACCCACCAGCCATCAATGCCACAAACCACAGTGCTGGGCGTGGGGGCTCACGCCTGTCATCCCAGCACTCGGAAGGCAGAGGCAGGAGGATTGCTGAGTTCAAGGCTTGCCTGGACTAAATAGTGAGTGCAGAGCCAGCCTGAACTGCAAAGCGAGACCCTGTCTCAAAAGGAAAACAAAAAAATTTATTAGTACAGGCTTGCAATACATAATGTTTACGTTCTTTGTGGGGAGTTGGTACATGTGCATGATATATCTTAATTCCTTTTTTTCCATCTCCTTTCTCTTCCCTCCTTCCCCTACAAGGGGGGAAAAAAAAACTAACGGAGTGAAGAGACAATTTACAGAATAGGAAAAACACTTTTCCAGCTATTCCTCAGACGAAAGACTAATAGCTAAGATATACATGGAGAACTCAAAAAAATTTTACTTCCCATGTTTAAAGACCCTATTAAAACACAGGAACTGAAGTGAATAGACACTTGGGAGATGAAGTACAAATGGCCAATAAATCCATGAAAAAATATTCAGCGCCATCGGCCCTGTGAGAAATGCAAACTGAAATGACACTGAAATTCCATGTCACTTTTGAAAGAATGGCTATAATCAAGAAAGAAATCACCCACCCAATTTAGAACAGCAGGAGTCAGCTCCGTGGCCTCTGCCACAGGCCAGTCTCCTGTCTCCACCCCCGGGGGGAGCAAACTCAGCCCCGGAAGCGCCTGCTTCCTCCCTCAGCCTGTGGTCAGACTCGTGAGTAGACACAGCACTAACCTTTCATTCTGCCCCAGTACATACAATCCAGTGTTGCCTCTCAACTCTGGTATCGATTATAGGGCTCATCTAAGATTTATCCTTTTCCTTTACCTGAGTACTAAAATTCTGGTGTACGAGATCCACCTCTTTGCACAGGAAGAAATTAAAAGCAAATTATTTTCCTTGCTTCACTTTTTAAATAAATGTCTTTACTGCCTAGACCAGTGCCTCTACCTATTTCACTGATTCGGGAAGTACTTGTCAAAAATACGATACTTTACAGAAAAGTAAACAGGATTATTTTTAAATGAGGAGATAAAGTCATGAAGCTTAAATTTTAGAGAGCACTTGTTTTTGTAAATTGCAGTTGAAATTATATGTCCCATCACATTTGTGCCTCACTTTGTGATTTGGGGCATTAAATGGGTTTAATTCATCAAGGTATCTAACATATATAATTCTCTTAAACATCAGCTGATACTTTAAAAAATATTTTTAGATTTTTCTGTAAAGGAAGATACACCTAACTAGATATTTAACTAACATGGCCCACCATCACGTTGTGAAGAATTGATCATAAACAACCCACTGTAACTGTCATATTTTCATTAAGGGATGCAAGAATAACATGTGGTATGATGAAGCAAAAAAAAAAAGGAGAGGACAGCTCTGATTCCAAATTGGATTTCTACCCAGCAACCGGGGTTGATACGCAAACACAGTGCCCTCCTGGAGCTGAGACACGCTGTGGACAGTCTCCAGCCTGGGTCCCTGTGACATCATCCGAGCTGGCGTTACTTGAAAACGTCCTATCTTCTGTACCCTACATGCTTCTTGCCAAATGTAGGCATGAACAACACACAAGACTCCCCGAGGAGGAGTGGTACCTGGGGCTGGTTACAGTGCTGCGGTCCCTGTCCATAAAGAACACGTCCCCCCACGCCACAGTGAGCCACGTCTCGGGGGAGGGCGGTGTGTCAGAAATAGGTCATCCGGGCTAGAAAGAGCTGAATTTCCCTGTACTTTACTAAACATAGAAGAATTCCGTCTGGCTATAGAAATAACTAATGCAAGTGACAAAATTATAAACTGGCCCACGTCCTCAGGTCTGAGAGAAGTTTAACATCGTCCTAAAAATCCATATACTGGCTGCAGTTTTTTTTCGCTATGCTTCACATGGTTACCAGAACTCCTCTCTGGAGCGCACTGGGCCAGATGAATGTCAAACATGTTCCTAGAACTGTTTTGCCTCAGTAAAAAGTTCTCCCTGATTCCTCTTAAGATATTTTAGTGATGTGACAATGATATCTCTGTCTGTTTGTCTCTCATACACACACACACACACACATTTTTTTTTTTTTTGAGACAGGGTCTCGCTTTGTAGTTCAGGCTGGCCCTGAGCTCACTATGTAGCCCAGGCAAGCCTCAAACTCAGCAATCCTCCTGCCTCTGCCTCCCGAGTGCTGGGATGACAGGCGTGAGCCACCACGCCTGGCACTGTGGTATGTGGCATTGATGGCTGATGGGCGTGAGTCTCCATGCCCAGCATTGTATGTGGTTACCGGGGATCGAACTCAGGACCTTGTGCGTGCGAGGCAGGCGCCGGAACTACTGAGCTAACACACACACACACACACACACACACACACACATTTTTGAAAAGACTCTGTCTACAAAGCAGTCTCAACTCTCAGTCTCAACTGAGAGCCCCCCGGAAGTCAGCTAGGGCTTCTGGTTGTGGCCCTGTGAACACATCAATCACTGTATTCTCTCCACCTGCCAAAGCTACAGTCACTCAAAGGAAAGAAAAGCATAGCCATCATCACAGGCAGAATTTTTAAAAGCCTCTTCTCCACGTGATGGTCTTAGTCCAACTGCTTAGATTTAGAAGTTAGCTTTGTCAGTTTTTAATTATGTGACTTCGAGCAAGTCTCAGTGGAAATAAGATATGGACTGCCTCCTATGGTTGTTATGAAGATTAAGTGAATTGCTATCGTCAAGGTCCTTAGAATGCTTTCTTCAGGCCTTGCTCAACAGATACCACATTAGCTGTCTTCCACACATACGGCAGTTATTTCCATAGTGATTATCCAAAGTCCTATTCCCTATCCCCAAGCCACTCTCTCACACACAGCCTGGACTGGCTCTCTGTCTCTCGATCCATTTTTCTTTTTGTCTTTATTCACTTCCTCTAGCTAGTTGCTTTTTGACCTCTTCAAAATAAATTTTTTTAGCCTCCCTGAGCTTTTCTAGTTTTGTTTTTGTTTTTTCAATTTGCTTATTGACCTCAGACTCTCAGACGGAGGGAGGGAGATTACAAAAACATATCCTCCATGGCTGTTTTCATCAAAAATCTACTGTCCCAGAAGTTTAGGAAGGGTTATGATCCTTACTTCAACACAGCTCTACTGTATTTATTACACGTGAGTGTAACATAAATAAAAAGGACTTCTGAAAAGAAATTTAATTAGCTGAAATATTTCACAAGAAGAAGCAAAAACAAAGTTTAGATATTATAGTGAATCTTAAAAATCTTTCCAAATTTCTGCTCTAATGTTACAGTTCAGGTTTTAGCATTTAATATGCGTCTACTCCATTCAAACAGCTTCCCAAAGCTGGTCCTCCTGTGTTGAGCAACCTGTTCACTAAAAAGTATAAGGATGTTCTGTAAACAACTAGTAAATACTAACTTAATAACCATAGTTCTTTTTATGTTCTTGGGTAAGAAGTTGGCTTACTCACTAAAAGACAACCAATAACATGGGAAAAAAATCTTTACCAGCTGTTTGTCAGACAAAGATCTACTATCTAGAATATATAAAGAACTTAAACAAATCAGTCCCCCAAGTTTAAAGACCCAATTCAAAAATGGGCATCTAGGGCTGGATATTTAGCTCAGTGGTTCCGGTGCCTGCCTAGCAAGCGCAAGGTCCTTGGTTCGATCCCCGGTGACCACATACAACAATACCAGGCATGTTGACTCACACCCACCAGCAATCAATACCACACCCCACAATGCTGGGCGTGGTGGCTAATGCCAGTAATGCCAGCTCTCAGGAGGCAGAGGCAGGAGGATTGCTGAGTTCGAAGCTTGCCTGGACTACATAGTGAGCTCAGGGCCAGCCTCAACTACAAAGCAAGACCCTGTCTCAAAAAAAAAAAAAAAAAAAGGCATCTGAAATGAACAGACACTTCTCAGAGGCAGAAGTAAAAGCAGCCAAGAAGCATATGTTCAACATCACTGGTCATTCAAGAGACATGCAGATGAAAACAACACTGAGAATTCAACTCACTCCACAAAGAATGGCTGCTATTGCAAAATCAACTAGTAATAAATGCTGACAAGGCTGTGGGGAGAAAGAAACCTTCTCCACTGTTGGTGGGATTGTAGACTTGTGCAACCATTGTGGAGATAGATCTGTGCAGAGATTCCTCAGAAAACTAGGATTAGAGGTCCCATCTGCCCCTGCCATTCCCCTGCTAGGAATATACTGAAAGGAATTAAAAGAATCATATTGTAAAATCATATGTACGCCTATGTTCATAGCATCTCAGTTTGTGATAGCTCAATCTTGGAAACAACCCAGATGCCCATCAACTGGAGACTGGATAAAGAAGATGTTTTTAATGGAGTATTACTCTGCCATAAAGAAGGACAAGTTTCATTCATTTATGTGCAAACAGATACACCTTGAGGACACACTAATAAGTAAAATAAACAGATCACACACATGTAAATACCGTATCTTTTCTCTGGTGTGAGAACCTGTAAATGTAAATGAGTTCTAGAATGTATGATAGATTTTGTAAAATAGGAAATACTCAAAGAGAATGTGGTAGGAGAAAGTAACGAGGGGAGAGAATAAATGTGATTTGGAAAGAAAAAGAAATAGCATGTATATAAGGGGTGGGGGTTGTGGGTGGGTAGGGATATGGGTAAAAATGAAAATTAATTTGTGTTACATACTGGCACAAATTCCCCAATGTTGAGTGTGCTTGTGAACTGTCTATAAAATGTACCAATAAAGAATTCAATTTAAAAAAAACTATTGTAATGACACCAAAAAAAGAGTTGGCTTACTCAATACAGTTGAACTCACAGAAAGACAAGAAACAAGACGTATGTAACTTCACTCATGAGAAAAACAAAGAAAAACATTTTTCTTTTAATTTTAACGCTTGTTAGGGGATAATTAATATGAAGTGTAGTTAAGTCAGGGGCCTAAGTGAGGGCTCATTTGTTCCTATCTAGCTGATTGTAATATGGCCAACAATCTCCCTGTACAACTCTTTCACTCCTTATCCTTCTTAGAAGCTCTGCTAGTTCTGTTTCTTTTTTAAAAATCCTAGGGGCAGTTTGCTGATCACTGCCAGGGTACCAGGAACACAGATAGGCACTGGGCACTCCTGAGTGAGTTTTATCACCCCCATTTTGCATTTGAGGGAAGTGCAGGTTGAACCCATTCTGTGCTGGTGACTCATTGAGGAAGCAGTAAAACAGGGTTCTGTCCCACAGCAAACAATCTTCACAATTATTCCTGAGAGCCTAACTGGAACTCTACATTTTGATTTCAAAATTTCTTTCCATGAGAGAGAAAGAAGAGCTGTGTGTGCATACAGAGCAGACTCTGCCCCAAGTGTGTTTACATAGTTAGAAATTTAGAGATAATTCTGGATGTCATATACTGTGTCTTGTTATTGGCCTCAGTTCCCGCTCACTCAAGATACTTTTTTACACAACAGCCACGCTGAGAGTCTATCTACTTTCCCGTTTCTCTTCATTCCTTTCTCCCGAAGAAGTAATTCTCACAGGAAATTTTAAACTGGGACAGGCAAATCTGGGAAAAGAGGCAGCAAGAAGAGAATAGAGAGGATCAGTGATACTTATAAAAAGCTGTGCTGGGCCAGAGATTTAGTTCAGTGGTTCCGGCGCCTGCCTAGCAAGCCAAGGTCCCCGGTTACATCCCAGTAACCACATACAACAATACCGAGCGTGGTGACTCACGCCCACCAGGAATCAGTACCACATACCACAGTGCCAGGCATGGTGGCTCACGCCTGTTATCGCAGCCCTCAGGAGGCAGAGGCAGGAGGATTGCTGAGTTCAAGGCTTGCCTGGGCTACATAGTGAGCTCAGGGCCAGCCTGAACAACGAAGCGAGAAGCTGTGTCAGAAAAAAAAAAAAAAAGCTGTGTTTAGGAAATCATCTTTTCATTAAAATAACTAAGTCTCCAGGGAAGTCAGTAGAAGTTTTATCTTTTCATCTTTCTTTCTTTCTTTCTTTCTTTCTTTCTTTCTTTCTTTCTTTCTTTCTTTCTTTCTTTCTTTCTTTCTTTCTTTCTTTCTTTCTTCCTTCCTTCCTTTTCTTCTCTTCCTTCCTTCCTTCCTTTCTTCCTCTTTCTTTCTTTCTTTCTTTCTTTCTTTCTTTC
>PVIC010034046.1:0-19814 GCA_004025085.1 Thryonomys swinderianus
TTTTTTTTTTTTTTTTTTTTTTTTTTTTTGCTTTTTGAAACAGGGTCTCGCATTGTAGTTCAGGCTGGCCCTGAGCTCACTATGGTGCCCACGCAAGCCACCGCGAACTCAGCAATCCTCCCGTCTCTGCCTCTCAAGTGCTGGGATGACAGGCGTGAGCCACCACGTCCGGCATTGTGGTATGCGGTGTTGATTGTTGGTGAGCATGTCTCCACGCCCAGCATGCTATGTGGTTACCGGGGATCGAACTCAGGTCCTTGAGCTTGCGAGGCAGGTGCCAGAACCACTGAGCTAACCCTCTGGCCCTTTCAAAACAATTTTAAAGACTTAGTAACTAATGGACAAGAAGAGTCGAGGAAAAATGTGTCACGGTGTTTTTGCTTTTAAAAATTTATACGCAAAATAATTATTACACCTGTTGGGAACCTTAGACCAATTAGCGGGTATAATTTGGCAATGAGTACATGAATATATGAGAGGAAATAGCAGGGACACCTTACGTTGTTGTTGAAAAATGAACCATCTCCTGTGCTGTGTTACTAACATGTAGAAAGAAACTGGTTCCAGCTCCCGGTCTCGGTCAGGACTGCTGGGTTTAACACGCAACCTGAACAGTTTGACTTGTGCAGTGTGATTTCACTTATGCGTCACAGCCTTGGTTTCTTCGTTAATTTTGATGTGACTCTCAATCCCTTTTCCCGTAAGACTTCAATATTCATAAATACACACTAAATTGCTAATGGGGAAAGCTGCTGAAGATGGCATTTAATTACTTAGAATTTGCTGATGAAAATGTGCTCTTCTGACGAGTTTCTCGAACGTGCAGTCTCAAGGAGCCTATTTGTGCAACAGCAATGCCCCGCACCCCCGTCCCCACCCCCACCCCACTCCGCGCATGCCCTCTGCAGCTCGGGTTCAGTGGTAGACGTACAAGCCTGGCTACTTCTTGTTACAGCAGGGAATCAGACTTCCCCTGTGGGTCATTAGTGGCCCCTTTTTATCTTCTTCTTCCCTTAAGGATGATAATTCCATCAATTCACCATATCACAAGTTCTGGAATGCCTGTACTCCTGTCATTTTAAAAATGCCACTGTCACTGTGAAACATTCCTCTACTCTCTTTACCTTGCCACAGGACAAGAGAAGAAAGTGATTATGGTGTAAAAAGTAATAAATTGCTTCCAAAACTCAATTGAGAACCAAGGGGAAATCAGCAAAGAACAAAATAAAGAAGTACAATGCCAGGAATCCCATGGCAAGAAGAAAAATAAAAGTCAAGCATATTATTGGAAAAAGTACAAGGAATTTGTTATTGAAGATTTTCAGCCCAATTTTCCCCCAGTACTAGCATGCGCTTCCTAACCCTCCGTTTAGGATGAGTTAGGGGAAGAATGGCTCCACCGACTATGTCCCAACCCGTCTGGGTTCTCTCCAGCCTCTCCTCCTAGAAGTGCTCTCCAGGGGCAGGAGCAAAGGGTAGCTGAGTGCTGTGGCTCTGTCTAGAATCAGACATTCCACTTTCAGATCCCAGTTCTGCCATCAATTACTAAGATGTTCCTAAAAAAAAGCCCTATTCCTTTTGTATTTGTGAATTGAAAAGAATACAAAGCTTTGGGCTAGAGATTTAGCTCAAGTGGCAATGTGCCAATCTTGGACACACACAGGACCCGAGTTCAATCCCTGCTACTGGAAAAAAAAATAGAAAGACTCAGAGTTATTGCAAAATTTGAGTAGAACGTCCATATACATGGTCTTGCATCCAATAAATCTATACATTTTACTTATCATCGTTATTACACAGACTGCATTCCTGCCAACACTGGAAAGCATTTTTTCCTCTGCCTATATGAGTGAGCTTTTAGGAGGATCCATATTTCTTTCCACAGCATTTTCCTGTTTGGCAGTCTCCTAGACAGCTTCGCCATCACCAACCTAATATTTTAGATCCAGTTAAACCTTGGCCTCCCATCTTCCTTGATCCTTAAGAATGATGTCTTCATTCAATGACAGAAACTAGCTTTGACATTATTTGTTCAATAGCTAACTGATTACACTTGGGATTGTAAGTGATTAAGCAGTACTAGCACTGTTTTGCTAGTACTCTAATTAAACTATAAGGCCCGTGAAGGCAGTGGCCATCTCATATTTCACTTTTTTCTGCAGATCTCCAGTCTGTCCCAAATCTGTCCAGATGCTCTATAATGTTTCTAGTTGGTGGAAATTATGACATTAAATTGATGAATCTAAATTGACTCTTACAAGCCTGGAATTTGCCAGTAAATTCATAATATTTTAGGGTGACAAGCATGTCATCAGCAGGCCTTAGTTGAATCTAGGGTCCCTCGCTTCATAGCTGTTATAGCCTCAGATAAGACATTAGACCTTTCTAAGGGTTTATAGGGACTAAATGATTTAAAACATTTATAATACTTAGCAAAATACTCAGATGTAGGATAGCAAAATTACTTCATAAAATGATAGCAATTCCTTGCTTTTCATGTGTTAAAAAGTGTTACTTCGCCAGGCGTGGTGGCTCATGCCTGTAATCCCAGCACTCGGGAGGCAGAGACAGGAGGATTGCTGAGTTCGAGGCTAGCTTGGGCTCCATAGTGAGCTCAGGGCCAGCCTGAACTACAAAGAGAGACCTTGTCTCAAAAAAAAAAAGTGTTACTTCTTTTCTTTAGTGTCCTCTTTCTCTTCTGTTATTATCATCACATACACAACTGGCCAAATTATTGTACTAGCTATTCAGTACAGCATTAACTATCTGTTGGTCTTTGTCCATTCCTTGAAGATGGAGCCTATATCACATTTATCTCTAACAGTGATAAACATAAAACAGATAGCCAACAATTATGTTGAATAAAAACAAAGTAATACTGATGTTAGAGACTATTATATTTGAAAGCAATCAGTGAGAATTTGCAAGGTAAATGATTGAAGTAAGATTATAGTAGAACTGAAGTAGACACTTGCTGTTGAAAACAATATTTTATTACTTAATCCTTCTCTTGACACAACAAGAAACTGTAAAGTATCCTAGTGTGGGAAATGCCTGACCCTTATGTGCCTCCACTAGCTCCAGGGCTCTAGTGTAACTGCACAAAAGCCAGTGATTATTTATTGAGCAGGGCCTTTGAATGGCTTGTTTTCTGTGAAATACCCATTTTCCCCTTAGAATGAGGCAAAATTTACCGCTAGCTCATCATCCACTTTTTTCACAAAGACCTTAATAATTAAATTTCCTAAGACCACTCCAACTATGAAGCAACTTACAACACAGAAGCAGCAAGAAGAAAGCAATCTGGCAGTATTTCTCAAAATTAAAAATGTCTAATTTTATGACATTGTAATTTTATTTCTAGAAATATAAAATCCTTATACTTGTAAACAAATTTTTGTATGCAAAGATATTTGTTGCAGTGTTGTCGGGGTGCAAATTTGGAAATAATTGTTATCAATTACTGAGTACTTCCTATAAACCAGAAACTGTACTAAGAATTACTTCATTTGGTCTTGTTATAGGCTTTAGTATTACTTCTCACTAATATTTCCTCTCGCCCACCCTTAAGGAACAGGGAGACTTGCATTTCCATGTTTCCTTCTAGTTGAGTGAGGTGACGTTACTGGTTCTGGACAACAAATTGAGAATCAAACTGACGTTTGCCAGTTATTGGATGGATCATTGAATTGGCCTCATAAGACCCTTTCATAGCCCCCATTCCTTCTGACATGGCAGTTAAAAAAATTAAAGCCTGAAACTCTGAATTACCATGAACATAGCTTCACTCCTCACCTGTGATGGGCATGAATTATGACAGAGAGATTTTTTTAAGACAGTGAAATTAAAGATAATTTATTACTGAAACATAAGCAAGTCTATCTTGATTTTTGTAGACCTCTTGGCAACCTTCTAATAAAGTAATTATTTTATCATAATTTTACAAGTGAAGAAGTTGAAACAGAGGGAAGTAGAGTAGTTTTTTCCAAGATCACACAGCCAAATAGGATAGAAAATCCAGAATATAATGCTGGGCACTTTGGTTCAGAGACAACACACTTAACTGTTACTTACAATAATGTTCACAGTTCAATGTCCATCGAAAGGGACCTGATTTGTTTAAACTGCGCTAATCTAGACTATACTGTATTATACATCCTTAAAAATAAGACATCAGGCCAGTGATTTAGCTCAGTGTTTCTGGTACCTGCCTTGCAAATGCAAAGTCCCAAGTTCGATCCCCAGGACCAAATAATAACAATAACAATAATAATGAGATATCTTACAGGTATTAACATTAAAAAGCTCTCCTAAGAACAATTGAATTTTTTCAAGTAGCAGAACTAAGTAATTTATGCAATGATAAATTTATGTAAAATTATGTATGTGAACATGTACATGTGTACATAGGAAAAATACATGTGTGTATATGTGCATTATATATACAATACATATATAGTGTATAGATAAAATGTGCATATAAATATATACAGACATATACATATATTAGGTATATAGAGACCAAAACCATCCAATCCATAGAAATAATGTGGTCATTATGATCTCGGTCTATGTACCATCCTCCCAACCTGGAAAACACTCACCATCACAACTCTAAAGTTATCTTCTTTCCTCCTTGAAAGTCATGCTAAGATTTCTCCAAATTGAATTTGCTGGATAAGGACATTTACTCCTTGCCCATTATTTTTACACACTTTAAATCCTAAATCATCTTTTTAAAGACTCGTTTAGATTTCCTTGAAACAAATGTTGTTACCAAATGTGATATGTGTGAGTTGCAGAATTCTAAAGGTGATCATTGGAGATTCTTGACCTTTAGTTATAAAAACAAGTATTAATCTAAGGTACATGATACTTAACTCCTAAAGAACATCCTTCTTTATACCACTGCATTAATTTTGGAAGGAATATTATCTGTCAAATCATAGAAACACCAAAATTTATGTGAAATAAATTAAATAAAGTTGGATGTTTTTGAGCCAGACAGTGCAAAGTTATTAGTTAATTAGAAATACACAACCCAGGCCAACTTTTGGATCTGTGAGAGACAAAGTCGCAGTAATTAAGATCAAAGATTGAAACATATACTCCCTCTCAGTTGAATTTGAACGCTTTGAAAACTCTACATTCCTAAGTTGTCAAAATTATCCATCTTTTCTTACATCAAATCATTCAGAGAAATTCTATAAAAGTAGAATAGCAGTTATATGAACAGATAAGAGAATGATGTGCAGCAAAGGTCATCACTCTTGTATTAAGGCTGGAAGAGAAAAAGATCTAATATAATGATGGATGGGAAGTGCTAATCTTCAAAGGAAGTCCTTGTGGGAAAGCAGAATCTTTAAGACTGAAGATTTTACATCATTTCTGTTTTTTAAAAACTTGACTGCTTTTTGAGGAAGAGATGTCAGCTTTTACATAAAAATGAAATTCACCCATTTCAAGTTTATAGTACTATATTTTACCACCCCAAACACCTCCTCATATCCTTTCCTTCACCTTAATCACTGGTAATAATGTTCTTCATATCATCACTCTATACTTGGCTTTTATAGAATTTCAAATAAATGAAATCAAGGGATATGTAGTCTTTTATATTTGGCCTAATTTATTCACATAATATTTTCAGAATAATTCACATTATCCTCCATATCAGTAATGATATCCCTTTATATTCATATTGAGTGGCATTTATATTCTTTCCAAATTTTGCATCTTGTGAATAATGTCTCAATGAACCATACCTTTTTGTTTGTTTGGTTGGTTGGGTTTTTTTTTTTTTGGTACCAGGGGTTGAACTCGGGACCTTGCATTTGTGAGTAGGCACCGGAACCACTGTCCTAGATCCCCAGCCCTGACGTACCTATTTGTAAACAAAAAACTTCTTTTTAAATTTTTACTGTCAGTACATATTTGCAATACATAATGATTACATTCACTGCAGAGGATTGGTACATGTACATAATATATTTAAATTTCCTTTTTTTAAATCCCCTTCTACCTCTTATTTTTCTAGTACCAGATTCATTTATTTAACTTGTAAATACTGATAAAGCAGACTAATAGGCCAAAGAACATATAAAACATGTAAGAAAACTATACTAAATCAAGATCAAAGCCTGAAACATAATACTCTCAGTAGAATTTGAACCCTTTGAAATCTGAACCCTTTTAGATATATTGTCTATATTGGATTGCAATAATTTTTTTCTCTTTTTCCCTATCATCTGTCTTTTATTTTGTACTTCATATAGATGACTGTCTCTGTTCAAGACAAACCATTCAATATTTCAACTTGCATGTCTCAGTTATTTACTTAACATTGGTCTCAAGGTGTGTACATTGTTGTACAAATAACTCAAGTTTATCCTTTCTACATTAAAGTAGGGCTCTGATAGGTATAAGTCCCATTTTTAATCCATTCAACTGTTGATGGACATATAGGCTATTTCCAAGAATGAGTGATTATAAATTATGCTGCTACAAACATGGGTATGCATATATCATGTGGTATGATGACCTTTAACTCTTTTAGGAAGATTTCTACAAAGGGAGTAGCTGGGTCAAGTGCAATTTCTGCTTTTATTTTTTTTGAGGATTCCCCATACTGATTCCCATAGTGGTTGCCCAATTTTTAATGTATTAGTAGTACATTTCCACAGTAATTCAGCACGATTCCTTCAGTTCTCTGACCATATTTCTGACAGTTGTTTCAAGGCTAATGGCAACTTCAATGTGTAGATGCTGTTGACCTTTTTTCTCCTGAGGATAGGTTACTCTCCCTTTTGTTTACATATTGATTGATGAAAGCATGTCATTTGATGTGGTATATGCAGCATCTCTGGTTTTGGTTGTGTTTCCTAAGTTTTAAATCATACTTTGTTTTTTGGTATAGTAGTTTTCTGCACTGCCATAGTTTGTCATCTGCACTTGTATATCCCTTGGTGTGTCAGCTAATTTCTTATTAAAAACCTTCTCATCCATGTGCTTCATTTTGGCTTCCCAGAAGTTATATCTGTGCTTGTATAGTCAGTTTTGACTTGGCAAATCTTTGTGCTCAGACACCTTCAGCCCTTTGGGCTTCCATTCCTATACTAGTATAGGCCATGATTTAATTCTCATTTTTTCCCATTCCTGTAGCCACCCCACAACTCCCACCCCCTAAATATATAAGCTTTGTTTCCCTTTTTAAATACTATCACATTTTTTTCTTTACCCCTCCTTACTCCCCAGAATGTATGATGGATATTGTGAAATAGAAAATATTCCAAAGGAAATGTGGGGGAGGGGAGCAAGGTGGGCTTCCACTCTTGTGCAGACCGAGCTGGATCTTTTCGGGAATCTATAAGCTGCATTCAGTTCTGTATATTTTCAAGGGGAATGACACAATGATGTTTTGATACACATATCCATAGTGAAATGCTTGCTTTTGTCAATTAAGAAATCTTTCATATCACATAGTTACCATTTTTGTGATCAGAACACCTGAAACCAACTCTCAGGAAATGCCCTATGTACACTGCGACGTCATTATGAACTATAATTTTCACGTTGTACTTCAGATCTCTTCTCTTTTGTGCGCTGCTCTGGATTCTCCTGTACACTTGTAGTTGAGTAGTCAGCCAGGGTTGTGGGAAAGCTAATCTCATCCCTTCCACAACTGTAAGTTCTAGAACGCCCCTTTCAATTTTTTGTCTTGTCTTCTTTTCATCACGCATCATTTCGGCATGACTGAGCTCACAGGGACTTGATATCTTCCTTTCTGCCCTGAAATAAGCCTGTCACATGAGAGGCAGCAGCGCCTCCAGCTTGCCCCGTCTCCTCCCACCCCACCTCTGCAATTTGTGTTCATCACAACTGGCTGCATAGGTGCTATTTTTTGCTGTCAAGCTCAAACCACTATAGACACCACTTGGCCAGCTGAGTGGAGGGTGTGTGGATGGCAGTTACCCAAGAAACAAAGTCTGGAGACTCACAGTAGATTTTCACTGCCCTTCTCTCCAGTGCTTTGTATTTTCAAATATAAATGATTTCCTGCACCCCCAAGTAGTATGATTAGTTTTTCTTCTGCAAAGCTTCATGCTTTGTGTATGTAGAAGGTGATCTTTCTACTTCTTATTATTAGCATTAAGTCCCATTTCCTGTGGCTGATTTTGATTTGTCAAAATATGATATATTAATATTACCAACATATAATAAATTATAATTCTATATAACATATAACATAATTGTATAATATTAACATAATTTTGATAATATATTAATATATAAAATATATCATATTAATATTGACATTAATATTTATAAATATTAATATCTATGCATTAATTTATAAGTATATAATTTATAAACAATATAATTTTAAATATTGTTATATATTTTTCCTAAACGAGCTCTAGCAGTATTGGATTGTATTATAAAGCTTTTGTGCATTTTAATTACCTACTTATTGACATGACATTGTTGATAATAGTCTCATCTTTTTTCAAATGACCATTCTTATCCTTTCTAACATCTTAAGTGAGGTATGACAGGTATAAAATAAATACTACATGTATATATATATATATATTTTTTGAGACAAGGTCTCATTTTGTAGTTCAGGCTGGCCCTGAGCTCACTATGGAGCCCAGGCAAGCCTAGAACTCAGCAATCCTACTGCCTCTACCTCCTGGGTGCTGTAATTATAGGTGTGAGCCACCACACCCGCTAAATACTATATATTTGCATCCACAATCTGATAAATTTTGACACTCATACTCTTATGAAACTGCCAGAATAATATACCCAGCCTCTTCAAGGTTTTGCGAGGGCCCCTTGCCAATCGTGTCCCCTTTGCTGTCCCCAGAGCCTGCTACATATAGGTAATGATCGGTCTGTTCCTCATGGGTATACATTAGCTTGAATTTTCTTTTTTTTAAATGTATTTTCTTTTAATTATTTGTTTTAATGTCATATAAGTAGGCATTAATAAAGAAAATATAAAAACACTTCTATGAAAAATAAGTTTCATTATAATGACCTGAGAGATTAGTGAATTAATTTTATAAAATTATAGATAAATCTATAAAATTACAAATAGATTGATTCATACAAAGAGCCCAACAAACATGTATGCACACATCAGGAAAAGAAAAATCTGTGTGTGGGCCAGAGATTTAGCTTAATGGTTCTGGCGCCTGCCTCACAAGCGCAGGGTCCTGAGTTCAATCCTGGTCACCACGTACAATGCTGGGCGTGGTGACTCAAGCCCACCAGCAATCAGTACCACATACCACAATACTGGGCGGGGTGGCTCATGCCTGTAATCCCAGCACTCAGGAGGCAGAGACAGGAGGATTACTGTGAGTTCAAGGTTTGTCTGGGCTCCATAGTAAGTTTAGGGCCAGCCTGAACTACAAAGCGAGACCCTGTCTCAAAAAAAAAGAAAAAGAAAAATCTGTGTGTGTATATTTGTGTATGTGTGTGTGTGTGTATATATATGTATGTATGTATGTATGCATTACTACTAAATTTATTGAGACATCATGGGATTATACAAGTTAACTTTACCTTCTATAAGTAAAAGAGGTGCTCAAAGTCATGCTCATTAGCTTCCAGACATTTATATTTTTCCTGAATTATGTATACTTTTTAAAGAATATTTGTACATATATATATTTTGTGTGTATTTGTATATATAATATATGTACATATATGCATATATTATACATCTCCTTTCATTTATCCTTTTCATTTTTGGCTTCTTCCATGTAAGTAGCATAGATATCTTCAAATTGATCCATGTTTTATTTTTAATCATGAAATTGCCTATATCAAGAGTTAATTTCTCCTACAGTCTGATTATTTTTCTGCCTATAATTAGTGCATGACAATTATGCAGTCATTTCTTGATGGATGTTTGAATTGTTGTCATTTTAACTATTATCAATAGACCTGCTATGCATATTTGTCTGTAAGCCCTTGAGCATACATATGCTTTCATTTTGTTTAGTAAATAACTAGGAGTGCACTGGGAAGATAGTATGATATATACATGTTCATCGTTTTGAAAAACGTGCACTGTTTTCTGAAGTGTTTATGTGTGGGTGAAATCCTTAGCACAGAAAAAAAAGAAAAACAAAGCAACAACAACAGCAAAATGAAAATCAACCAATCAACCAGCCAACAAACAAGAGGGAAATTTTTTTCAAAAATATTTCTGTTATTGATTTCTAATTTTATTTCACTGAGTCAGAAAACATACCGTATTGTACTTGATTCCACTTACATCTACTAAGAGTTATGGCCCAGAACGTGTTCTCTGCTGATGAGTAAATATTCAGCACTTGAGAAAGATGAAATGTGGATTTTGATGTGGCAGGACTGTGCCTTTCAAAAACACTATGCGCTTATTTTTCTACCTTTTTGCTGTTTAATTTTATCTTCTAATTTCTCAGTGTGGGAGATTAAATCATTGGTTTTAAACTTCTCTCTGCTATATTGAACTAAGTTTGTTCTAGAGCTTCTTGCATTCATTTATTAAATTTGGTCTAGTGGTTTCTCTGTACAAAATGAACTGCAACTTCACTTGATGTATAAATAGACTATAGCCTAACTTGGAAGAATACTCTTATAGCCAGTAGCAGAGTCTAAGCCAACCACAGCAAATGAACTTCCAGCCAGTGGAAGGCTGAAAGCTGCCCAGTGACCACATAAGGCAAATTCTGACAGCACTAAACAAGTTGTTTCTGTGTGTCACTTCTGTTTCTCTACTTGTAAATAAAACCTGAACATGTGGTGCAGTAGAGCATTTCTAACCATTTTTGGTCTGGACTGGTGTTTGATTTATAAATCAATTTTTCTCTCAAATATGTCTGAAGCTTTTGTTTTCTTTTTTTTTTTTTTTTTTTTTTTTTTTTTTTTTTTTTTTTTTTTTTTTTTTTTTTTTTTTGAGACAGGGTCTCACTTTGTAGTTCAGGCTGGCCCTGAGCTCACCATGTAGCCCAGGCAAGCCTCAAACTCAGTGATCCTCCTGTCTCTGCCTCCCGAGTGCTGGGATGACAGGCGTGAGCCACCATGCCTGGCACTGTTGGTATGTGGTGCTGATTGCTGGTTGATTGCTAGTGGGCGTGAGTCTCCACGCCCAGCATTCTATGTGGTTTCTGGGGTTTGAACTCAGGACCTTGCGCTTGCGAGGCAGGCGCCGGAACCACTGAGCTAACCCTCCAGCCCATGAAGCTTTTGTTTTCTAATAAAGAATGTGCTGCTATACTTTTCATCTAAGTACTACTTTAGCTGCCTGTCATGGATTTTGGTTGATTTTGTTTCTTTCTCTTTTTTAAAATTTTTGTTTACATTTTCATTTAGTTCAAAAGAACTTCTGATTCATTTTGTATTTTTTTATTTGTGCCATGGAATATTTGGTAAAGTTAAATTTATAAACATTTGCTGATTTCTAGCTTTCTTTTCATTATTTAATTCTAATTTATTTTCACTTTGGTTAGAGAATATACTGCATATGATTTCTTTCCATTTATTTTTAGAATTATGTTCTTTATCATCATTAATTTGTTTACACTTGTTTAAAATTTCTATATAATTACTGATTTTCTATTTCCTTATTTTCTCAATTGTAATGGAAGGGTCTTGGTAATTCTAATTTTTTTTTTTTTTTTGAGACAGGGTCTCGCTTTGCAGTTCAGGCTGGCCCTGAGCTCACTATGTAGCCCAGGCAAACCTCGAACTCAGCAATCCTCCCATCTCTGCCTCCCGAGTGCTGGGATTACAAGCGTGAGACACCATGCCCGCACCGTGGAATGTGGTGCTGATTGCTGGTTGATTGCTAGTGGGCATGAGTCTCCATGCCCAGCATTGTATGTGGTTTCTGGGGTTTGAACTCAGGACCTTGCGCTTGTGAGGCAGGTGCCGGAACCTCTGAGCTAAATCTCCGGCCCTTGATAATTCTAATTTTAATTGAGCTCTGGTTTATTTTTATTTTTAGTTCTCAATGATTTTGCTTCTATTTCTCTCAAATGTCTTTTAATCACTACAGAGATACATTGGGTTATTAGGTACTGTTTTTGAACTGGCACTTTTATCATTATTAAATTACCTTCTACCATTGATAATATTCCTTGCTGAAATCCACTTTGTCTGATAAAATTTTCCAGTTTGCTTTGACTAGTATTTGTATGGTATATTTTTTTCTTCATTTCAGTTTAAATATATATTTAATTTTTAAATCATGGTTATTTTTGTCTCTCACATAAAATTAGATCTTGGTATTCTATTAAGTACTATAATGTTTGCATTTTATCTATAGAGTTTTGCTACTTAAAATTAATGAAAAGACAACATGATTGTACTTTTTATGTATGTCCCATCTACTTTTTTTGCTCTCTTTCTTTTCTCTGTTTTGTATAGATCAACTATTGGTAATAGGTAATTGTAGCACCTTTATTGGTATCTCAGCCATTCTTGTTTTTAAAATATTTACTTTGTGATTTGAATTATACAGTTTATCAAATTTTTCTTCAAATAAGACACCAGTTTATGGATAGTATAGGACGCTTTTAACAACATTCTTCTGTTTCCCTACTGTTACCCTTTGTGCTATTATTGTTGTGCATTTCGCTTTCTGAGGGACTATAATGCTATATCCTTAAGATATTATTATTGTGTCATACATATTGAAATCCTCCCCAATCCCCTATGAAATTAGAGGGAAATGTGGGTTTAGGAGGTGGGTGGAAGAAAAATGATTACATATATGTGCAAGTACAGATCTGCCAAATGAAATTTATTAATCTGTATAACCAGTGTATACTTATAAAATGTAAGAAAAAAATCAATACCCTGCTAATAAAATTAAATGTGTGTTGACAAGAGATGGATAAACCAGTTCATAGAGGTCATCCTTCCTAGATATTGTGTTAGTCAGCTTTATGTTCTTATGACAAGATACCTGAGATGAACAGTGTGTAACAAAGAAAGGTTTATTTTGGATCACAAATTCAGAGGTTTCAGTCCACGGTTGTTTGGGTCTGGTGCTTCGGGGATTGTCAGTGTGTGGCACAGTACATGATGCCAGAGATACATGGCAGAAAGAGCCTGAAAGCACAAATGTCTAAGAGTATGTTCTCAGTGATCTCACTTCAATGGTCCCCTAGGCTTTACTCCTTAAGGGTCCCACTAATAGTGCCACAGGTGGGGGATCCAAGCCCTTCACACATAAGCCTTTGGGGAAACATACCATATCCGAACTATAGAAGATATTAAAGTTCAAAAGAGAAATATCTAGCTATTGATAGAAAACATCCAGCTTCTCCAAAGGAATATCTAATTCTTCTTCAAAATAGAATCCTGAAGAATGAGGGTTTTACAACAAAATCTTCTTTAACAGGTAAGATAGAAAGTAACATTAACTTTTTTTTTTAGGATTCTAACACAGTTTATCCAGAGATCAATAATTTTGTGTTTTAAATAGTATAGTAAAAAAGTTGAACTCTGTAGGAAATTGAATGCATGTTGTCTCTTATCATAGGACTAGTTCTGAGGTAGGTAGAGAAATGGCTGTAGTGTTATGTCTCATCAAGTCATTGACTCATTTTTTTTTCTGGAAGACTAAACTAAAATATTTTTCATGGTTAAAGAGAAGGATAGTACAAAATTCATACTATTGATTTTATGACATAAACAGAAAAAAGCTCAGATTACAATTTCAGTAATATAAAATATGTGAGTGGCAAGTTGCTAAAACACCTGCTATTTGTATTGATTTGAGTATCAGGGCATTGCAAAATTGTTTTTAAAATGATACTGTAATTGCAACTTTCAGTGTACCCACTTGTAACAAAGTTATATTTTTGCCTTTTCGTACATCAATAGTTCTAATTAAACTTGTTGTTAATAGTCATTTAAATCAATATATTTTCACTTTACAAGCTTAGAATGAAAGGAAATGAAGCAGGATACAGAGAAACAGAATTTGAATTTTGTTTATAAAACACTGGAGCCAATTTGGTATCTTGTATTTCTCCAGCAAATAATACCCCCAAATGAGGTTAGCGCTGAAGCAAAACTTGCATCATTAATCAGAAATAATTGCATTATTTCTATTTCCCAGGTGTGTATTTGAATTACCATTGTTTACTGAAGATATATAAGACCAAAATACCTCAGAACCTCATTAAAATAATATAGCTAGTTTTAAAAGGGAAAATAATGTATTTTGACAAAGATTTCTACAGAAAGAATGATGAAAAACTTATGAGTAGAAAACACACTAGCACAGTAGTGATCTTCTAAATATCAATTAATTTTTTTTCTCTTTTAATTCTTTACCTCACTTCAAATTCATTTTGGCATATAGTGTGGAACAAAGCTGTAATATTTAAAATTTTTCAAATCAGTTTTCTAATGGCCGTTTTGTTGAGAAAACAGTCTCTACCAGTGGATATATAATTTTTCATTTGCTATACTGTGTGCATTTCTATATATTCTAATATGGTTTTGTGTGTTTTATATTTTGTTGATAGATTTTTCTTTATCAAACTTTTTTTTTTTTTTTTTGCTTTTTTTGAGACAGGGTCTCACTTTGCAGTTCAGGCTGGCCCTGAGGTCACTATGTAGCCCAGGCAAGCCTCCAACTCAGCAATCCTCCTGTCTCTGCCTCCCGAGTGCTGGGATGACAGGCATGAGCCACCATGTCCGGCACTGTGGTATGTGGTATTGATTGCTGGTGGGCGTGAGTCACCATGCCCACCATTGTATGTGGTTACCAGGATCGAACTCAAGGCCTTTCACTTGTGAGGCAGGTGCTGGAACCACTGAGCTAAGTCTCTGGCCCGTGTTTTTTTTTTTTTAATTGTTAATTGCATTTAGGTTGTGCTTTCCATAGTTTTCTAGATGTAATTTGAGTGGTCATCATTTAGTTAAGCCTTAGGTGAGAATTTCCAGAAACAGAAATTGACAAATTGCTATTGGATTTAATATTTTATACTTATATTCAAAGTAATAGTGGTTTACATTTTGTTCTTTCAAACTGCCTTTTAGATATCAGTCTAAAAGGTTTAGGCATCAATATCATTATAGTTCTGTTAGATGAAGAAAAGTTTCTGTCTTTTCCAATCTCTGGTATTGTCTATCATGTGAAAATTGGCAGAATTTCTCTCTCCATTAACCTTTCATATTTTTTTTCACATTTCTTCATGCTAATCCACTTACTCAGGTGTCTGATTTTTCCTTAAAGTTATTTTGGTGATGTGGTTTGTATAAAGAAGTATCTGTTTCTTCAAGATTTTCAACTTCAGTTTTGTGGTATCTTACATAGGTTTATCCAGATAAAATGAGAACATCTTGGGCCAGAGGTTTATCTCAGTGGTTCCGGCGACTGCCTCGCAAGTGCAAGGACCTGAGTTTGAGCCCCGGTAACCACATATAAAGCTGGGCGTGGAGACACGGCCACCAACAATCAACACCGCATACCACAATGCCAGACGTGGTGGCTCACGCCTGTAATCCCAGCACTCGGGAGGCAGAGGCAGGAGGATTGCTGAGTTCGCGGTGGCTTGCCTGGGCACCATAGTGAGCTCAGGGCCAGCCTGAACTACAAAGCGAGACCTTGTCTCCAAAAAGCAAAAAAAAAAGAACATCTTATGTTCCCTGCCCTATTCTAAATTTTGTGTATCTATGGTGCCACTGATTTTTACTAGATAGGCTATACCCATATGATTCACCAATGCTGTAAGAAACAAAATAATTGTTTAATTGATAACTTCAGTTATTAAAATTTAAAACATTTATATGAGTCAGTGTTGCTGAATTTATACACTAATATAAACCTTAATACAAGTTCTCTACTTTGAATTTCTTGGTGCTGTATGTTTAGACAGCCAAATAACCCCGTGCTAGACAGCTAACATACATAAAGCATCTGTCTTAATTCCTGGCATGTAATGATTATTTTATAAATTATATAAGGACAATAACCACAAAATTTCTGTCTTACTTAAAACTTTCAACAGCTCTAAGATAAATTTCACCTTTTGTTGTGCAATAAAAGTCACAAGGCTCAGAGCTGCTATTGAATTATTTAAGAGACTGCAGAAGTAGGCTGTAAAGGTTATATTAGCTATGATTTTGTCCTAATAGTGTAACACAGTTTCTTTATTATTCCTCATTTTAGTGACTCTATATGTCACTTCATATGTGCTAGGCTCTATCTTTGGAAACCAAGAAAGTGAGAAGTTTGCAAGCTAAGCAGGCAAAACTGTTCGCAAATTTCTAAAACATAAGTCAGATGATGGTAAAATCTATGAGAGTCTGAGTTAAGGAACATCTCCTATATAAGAGGTGTTTGAGTTGGAAAGTGAAAGTTACTGAGCATTTAGATATTGAAAGAAGGAACACAGTTATCATTTCATGCCAAATAAGTGATTTTAACAATAGAATGATGGCAAAAAATAAATTCACGCCCCAAACAGTGAGTTTTGTTTCTCTGTTTTGTCAAATACATAGAATTGTAGGGACCATTAGAAGGCGTAAAGTATTGTATTTGAAAATATTTACTGACCACTACATGTAAAAATATTACTTTATATTTTATATAACATTATCATTAGTTATATAAACAGTATTTTTCTCATTGACAGTAACTATGAACAATCAATATTATAAGTGAATGTTTGCTTTTTCACTGAGAGTATTACAGTCATTTCCTATGAAATGTAATGCACTCAGATTTCCATTACTGTGACAAAACACCTGAGAAAATCAACTTGAAAGAGTAAAGATTTTTTTGGGGGGGTCTCATAGTTTCTGAAGTTTCAGACCAGGGTGGTTTGACCAACTAGCTTTTGGGCTTGTGGTGATGTGGTTCAACATAGCAGAAATATGTGGTGTACAGCAGCTCCTTACTTCACATTGGCCAAAAAAAGAGACAGAAACAGGACGTTTCCTTCAAGGGCACACTCCTGGTGACATACTCCCCGCCATTGTGCCTGGTGCTGCCTCTGGTTGATGGTGGCTCAAGCCTTTGGGACATGTTCCAGATCCAAACCACAACACTTATCACTGACTCCTTTTTCATTTTAAAACAACTTCTGGAGGGCTTCCAGGGTTACTTTGCAAAAGCTTTCTACAGCCTTCTCTGATTTCCTGTGGCAGGATTATTACTTTCCCACTTTTCTGCTTCTTTCATGCTTGTCTGCACTTGTGTGCTAATTCCAGTTTTTATCAGTGCATAGTAGTTTTACAGAATAATAGTTCTTGCTTGACACATTCTTACATACATATAGCATATTTTGATAACTTCCGAACCCATTACTTCCTTTCCCCTTTCCTTTCCCCTCCCTGATTCTCTTACTCCTAATAGTCTCCCTGATTTCTTTTTAGCATTTCATTCATTGAGCTGCAAACACTTCAGGATCTAGGAGTCGTTACTAAATTATTTTTGTTTCTGTTGAATACAGCGCAGCTTCCAACATTGGACAGAGTCTCACTTAGGATTTACGTGGAACAGGAGCTGCTTTCCTGCATTAGGAAAAACAGAGACAAATAGTACTCAGCCACTAGACCAGGACCTCCAGAAACAGAGCAGACTTTATCTGCTGCCTTTCTCTCCACTAACGACCTCCAAAGATGACTCAGAGGCAGAGAATTCCATGTTCCTCATGTCAGTTACCAGCCTTAGGGCAAGGAATTACGTTACCAACTTTTTTTTTTTATTTTTTTTGAGACAGGGTCTCACTTTGTAGTTCAGGCTGGCTCTGAGCTCACTATGTAGCCCAGGCAAGCCTGGAACTCAGCAATCCTCCTGTCTCTGCCTCCCGAGTGCTGGGATTACAGGCGTGAGCCACCACGTCCGGCACTGACGTTACCAACTTTTAATCCAATTGAATTTGTTAATATTTGTAAGGCTCTTATTATTGGCACATAATAAACCCTATGTTAGTACAGTATTTGTGTAAGGATAGCTACACCACATTTTCAAAAACAAAAAATGTAATAAACCACATAACAGAGAGTAAGCCAAGTTGGAGCAGTTGGTCTAAGTGCTCAGCCTGTTTAAACAGGAGTTACTGATCTGGTCACAGCATTTCAGAATGCTTTTCCATTTGTTTCATTTATTTTTTCTTTCTTTTTTCCCTTTATTGACATTATTGGCTCATTTTATATACACGTCATGGTCATTCATCTTGAGAATTTGCACCTGTACATGTCTTTTTTAAAAAATGGAATTCTTTATTGGTACATATTATATACACATCATGATCACAGTCAACATTGAGAATTTGTACCAGTATATGACATGACTTAATTCTGATTTTTCCCCATTCCCCTGCCTGCCCTACAACCCCCCCCCATATACTTAAGCTTTGTTTCCTTTGGTAACATCATACTTTTCTTTCCCCTCATTACTTACCCTTACCCTTTTCCCCTTGAATATTTTGTTCTGCATTGATTCTTATTTTTTCCATTCCCCTGCCCTCCTTCAAACCCCCATACCCCTTATATACATAAACTTTGTTTCAGCTTTTTCCTTTGTACCATCAAATTTGTTCCGTCCCCTTCTTTGTTTTCCCCTGACCCTACCCAGTTCCCTTTGAATATTTTCTTCCTATTTCACAATATCTATCACAAATTCTGGACCTCATTTACACTTTCAGTTTCTCACACTAAAATGATATGGTATTTACACATCTCTCTCTGGTTAACTAAAGTGTGCTATGTAGAACTTCAAGAAAACATTGTGAGTTTATTCTTTTTTATGATTTTTACCTTTATTGGTACCTTCTATATACATGTCAAATCATGACCACACTCAATATTAGGAATTTGTACCAGTATATGACACAATTTAGTTCTCATTTTTCCCATTCCCCTACCCACCCCACAACCCCCACCCTCTAAATATATGTTTGTTTCCCTTTTTTATTACCATCACATTTTTTGTTTACCCTTCATTACTCACTCCTTTGCCACATTTCCCTTTGGATATTTTCTATTTCACAATAACCATCATACATTCTAGAACTCATTAACATCTTCAGTTTCACATACCAGAGAAGAGATACGATATTTACACATCTGTGACCTATTTATTTCACTTATGAGTATGTCCTGAAGGTACGTCCATTTGAGTATAAATGACTCAAAGTTGTCATTCTTTAAGGCAGAGTAATACTCCATTTTATAGAAAAAACACATCTTCTTTATCAGGTCTCCAGTTGATGGGCATTTGGCTCATGAGTTTATTCTTAATAGAAATTGTTTCTACACTGATTGACTCTTTGTGGAGATTTTTAAGTTTCCTGAGCTTCATTTTGCCTGTTTCACAGTGAAGCATTGGACAAGTTATTTCTGTGTTGCAACATTTTTAATTCTACAACTATTAAAATGTTTTTATAATGTGGTAAAGAACAGAAAAGTTACACAGTGGTGTGGAATATTTGTCTTAGTGTTTGTGGGCTCTGGAAGCAGAGTGAAACCTTTCTTTGCATGCTCACTCCAGCTCTGCACACCTTGCACATCTGTCAGAACACTCTTCGAGTTTCATGGGTCAATTTTAGTTTACACTACATTTTCAAAGTTTGGTTTGCCTATGACAATAGAATAATAGATAGGGGAGATTGTGACTATACCTGTTGTGTATATGTAGATCATACAACTAACAGAGATTGACAATTACGACCCATGGGCCTGTAACCTAATCAGTGTACTATCACTTCAATAATTAGACTTTATTGCAGAAACTCTTGACTCCTTGAGACTGTGTGATTTTTTTTTTTTTTTTTTTTTTTTTTTTTTTT
>PVIC010034047.1:0-19805 GCA_004025085.1 Thryonomys swinderianus
GATCTTGTCATTCTTTATGGCAGAGTAATACTCCATTTTGTAAAAAAACCACATCTTCTTTATCCACTCTCCAGTTGATGGACATTTGGGTTGTTTCCAAGATTGAGCCATCACGAACTGAGCTGCTATGAACAAGGGTGTACATCTGTCTTTCCAATGTGAGTTTTTAAATTCTTTTGGGTATATTTGTCTGAAAAATTCTTGATCTTACCTCTGTTGTATTTTCTGTATGTATAAAATTCCACAGTTTTTGTTTTGGTACTTTAACGATATCATTCCATTTTCTTTTGTCTCATATCCTTTCCATTGAAAAGTCTGCTGCCCTTCTCAGCTTTGTTTTGTATATGTTTCTTTTCTCTGGATACTTTCAAAATCTTCACTTTTGCAGTTTTACTATGCTATTCCTCACTCAGTTCCCTCTCTTCCCTCTGGTTTTCTGAAGTTTCCTGAACTGTGGTTTGACATTTTTCATTAATTTTCAAAAATTCTTTTTTTTTTTTTTTTTTTGAGACAGGGTCTTGCTTTGTAGCTCAGGCTGGCCCTGAGCTCACTATGTAGCCCAGGCAAGCCTCGAACTCAGCAATCCTCCTGACTCTGCCTCCCGAGTGCTGGGATTACAGGTGTGAGCCACCACACCCGGCACTGTGGTATGTGGCATTGATTATTGGTGGACATGAGTCTCCACACCCAGCATTGTATGTGGTTTCCGGGGATTGAACTCAGGACCTTGCGCTTGCGAGGCAGGCACTGGAACCACTGAGCTAATCCTCCGGCCCAATTTTCAAAAATTCTTGATGATTATGTCCTCAAACATTTTTCCTGCTCCTTTTTCTTTCTTTCAATTTTGGGGTTTCAAATTACATGATACTGTTTTATATCATCCTGTACCTCTTCGTTAGTTTATTTTCTAGGTTACTAGTCTGGATTACCTGCCTTCAAGTTTATGTATCTTCTTTGTTGTTTGATTTGGTGATAAGCCTGTTGAGGGAATTCTTCTGCTGTGTTATCATGCCCACGTCAAGCATTTCCATTTGCCTTTTTAAAATTTTTTTTTTGAGACAGGGTCTCGTTTTGTAGTTCAGGCTGGCCCTGAGCTCACTAAGTAGCCCAGGCAAGCCTTGGATTCAGCAGTCCTCCTGCCTCTGCCTCCCAAATGCTGGGATTACAGGCATGAGCCATCAAGCCTGGCCCTTTAGTATGTTTCACTGATTGCTGTTGGGGGTGAGTCACCATAGCCGGTATTGTTGTATGTGGTTACCAGGGATCGAACTAGGGAGCTTATGCTTGCTAGGCAGGCTCGGAAACCACTGAGCTAAATCTCCAAACCTCCATTTGCCTTTTAAAAGTTTCCTTTTCCCTTCTGAAATTACCCATTTATTCATTCATGTTTTCTACCTTTTCTTCTAAATTAAAAATACTAACAATAGTTGTTTTAAATTTCTGTCTGATAATTCCAGCATCTTCATCACCTCTAGTCTACTAATGTTTATCACTATATCTTTTGGTCTGACTTTTAAAATTTTGTCTGTTGTATAATATTTGATTCAACATTTGGTAAAATGCATAATGAGAATAGTAGAGACTGAGATAATAGTATTTATACCTAGCATGGTAGTATGGCTGTGGAGTCAGTGTAGTCAGCAATTACATTGGATTTGAGTTTTGCTCTTTTAAGTTCCTTCCATGATGTCTTGCTTTTACCTTGTGCTTAGTTTGCAGCCTGGAGATGTGGGTTTTCTTCGTATTCCTAATCCGCCCTCAGGTTCAGAAGGTTCCTGTGTGTATGCATGCATACAGATAATAAGTCTCTCTCCATGCTCTTGCCCCTCCTTTGGGATAAAGGCACTGTTGCCTGGTGTGCAGCTGAAGGTAGCGACGTAGTATGGGAGGTGTTCTCTCTCTTAGAGGTGTTTGCTCTAAGTGCAGTCCTAAGCAGGCCCTATGTTCTTGGGTCCAAGGCATGAGACTCTTTTCTGCCATGTTAGTAAGAGAGAAACTTTCTCGGCCTTCTTCCAGGGGTCGTAACACTGTGTAAGATGGTATGGCTGAAAGGGACTTCTACACATTTCGTCAGGGGTAGACTGTTTTGCGTCGAATCCTGTTTTGGTGGCCATACCTTTTCCCAGGACTGTTCCTCCTTAGTGGCTTAGAAATGTTTTTGTGTGAAAGGTCTGGGAAGCAGGCAGTATTACACACCTGTCCATGGTGTATGTGGGGGTCTCTTTTGTCTATTTCTTGGTCTTAATCTGTCTTGTGAGCACCATGAAACAAGCTGATGAAAACAGGCAGACTCTCCCAGTGTCTGGAACGTTCAGGAATTCTTAATGCCCTTTGCTAGTCCATATCCAGCATTTATAGATTTATTAAAATGTCATCTATTTTATTCTTACTCACTTTTTGGATGGCTTCCTATTTATCCTGTCCTCTGCTAAAAGGGAAACATTTTGTGTATTCTGTCTTTTCTTGTAGGGACTGGTCAGTTCAGCAACTTCAACTCTTCAATAGGTTGGATAAAAGTTACAACCTTGTAGATTATCTGGCCTTTTCCACTTAGTGTGGGAATGATGTTCTCTTGTGATTTTACACAACTTGGGAAGGAATGGAATTCCTGAGTGACATTGGTCAGTTATATGGTTAGGAAGATCCAGGTGAGAGGGGTGTGGTGGATTAAGGGCTGTCTGTTGGTCTATACAACAATTCTAAAGAAAACTAGGGAGCAGTTACATTATCTTCACTTAACTAGTAAAGAAAGGAGAAGCAGAGAAGGCTGATGCTTTCTGGGCCAAAAGAAGTATTTGGGTGAATATCTCATTTTCTGCAGGTTTTATCTGGAGTGCAGTACCTATTCTGTGCTAAGTGAGAAGAGTAAAACTCACTAGGAAGCACATTTTTTTTTTTTATTGGTTTGAATAACTGAAGATCAGGGTTGAGGGCAGCCTTAGCTACTGGAAGCACAGTCCCCAAAGGAGTGTGCTAGAGAATGAAGCCCAAATTTCATATAAAAAGATCTTCCCAGTTCTCTAGCTGCAGCCTGAACTGTATGTGTAGGGTAAATTGCATACTTCTCAGGCTGGGCTACACAGTTGAACTGAGATTTGGGTGGCTACTTACTTCAGAGGAGACAGTGTTTTACCATATGATTTTGGTCAAGTTAACTGCCTGCTTTAAAAAAAGAGTTTCAGAGAAGTTTAACAGAATATTAATTCCTACAACATATCATTCAAGACATCTACGATGCAACCTAAAATTATTAATTGCACGATGAACAGCAGCCAACAAAGACCAACCCTAACAAGACCTAGAGGCTAGAAGAGCAAGCGAAGATTTTTAAAGGAGCTCTTGTAAGCATTCTTAAGGACACAGAAAGGAATATGCTAACAGTCTGGGCAAAGAGGAAGTCTCGACAGAGAGGTGTTAGATGTTCTAGGTCTGAAAATGAAAATAAGCAGCAGAAACTTCCCTGGGTGACCTTATGGTAGAGTGGAGAAGGCAGAAGACAGATCAAAGAAATTAATAAATAGATATTATTTTAACTTTAAAAACTAGAGAAAAAAAGGAAAAATGTAAACAGAAACACAGGAAGCTGCAAGGCAATATCCAAAGCTCTAATATATGTTGCAATTCAAGTTCCAACTTGTTAGATTTACAAAAGGAAAAAATGAGAAAAATGTTGCCCAAAGAAATAATGCCTGAAAATATCTTTGTTAAATATTGTATATTTATAGATTCATGAAGGTTGATGATCATTAAGTGGGAAGAATTTTTTAAAAATCACACCTAGGTTCATCTTAGTTCAACTTCCAAAAAAGAAAAAAAGGCTTGAAAATAGAAAAAAAATGCAGATTATTTATTGAGGATCAAGGATAAGAATTACTTTTCTGTATCACCAGAAACCATAGAAGTCAGAAGGTAGCTGGACGACATCTTTAAAGGGTTCACAGAAAACAGCACAAAACAAAACAAAAACCAAAAACCTTCTGTAACTCTACAATTCTGTATTCAGCAAAAACATAAATCAAGGAGAAATAAAGATATTTCATACAGAAGAAAAATAAGATAATTAAACCCTAGCCGACCTGCATATCAAGAAAGGGTAAAGGAAGGTTGTCTAGCTGGAGAATGGAGATTCCCCCTTGGGAAGCAGGGAAGCACCAGATGGATTAATATGTGGGTAAACAGAAGTTATTTTTATCTTAATTTCTCTAAATTTATGCAACTCTTTAACCCTGGAACCCTAACATGCAGTGTCCATAGATGTGCATATGACAGCTGGAGCATAAAGCCTGGGCATAAGGTAACAGACGTGTCCTTGCGGGATTTCTTTTTTCTTTTTCCATGAAGTGGTACAATATTGTATTAGGCATAGGCAGATGATGACAAATTATGAATGTATATGTAATCTTTGCTGTGCCTGATATATAAGAAATATCTAGAAGTCAACAGGTACATTAAAATGAAATTCTAAAATAACAGTTTACCCCAAAGAAGGCAAGACAGGAGAAAAATAGAATGTAAAGTATGAGGGAAACTGAAAGCAGAAGTAAAATGGTGATTTGATATATCAATAATTATTTTAGATGTGAATGAACTAAACATCCATCTGAAACGAGGCCAGTGATGTCCAGATTTTTAGTTTTGAGTGGCCATGAGGAGTCAGTGTGACGAGGGACACCCTGCCCTAGCCCACAGGACTGATCTCAGTGGCTACATAAAGGGAGAGGGTTGTGTGCTGCAGGCCCTGTATGTGCTCTCTGGTTTGTCCAGGTCTTTGGGCTCCAGTTCAGCATTGCGTAGCTTCAACTGGAGTTGAGTCTGGCTCTGGGTCAGTACTGAAAACCCTCTGGGTCTGCGATGAAGTGCGGGGTGAGATGCATCTTTTCCTTTGCTTTTCTTGACTATTTCTTGTCCATTTTTTAAGCCAGTGGTTTCCATGAGACTCTCTCTTCCTTTCCCCTCCTTTGAAAGCAGTCGGAAGTCTAGAAGTGCGTGTTGATTTGTTAAGCCCAACTGTCTCTCACCTGGGCCCCAAGAGGTTTTGACGAGGTGTTTTGATGTGTTCTTTCAGGAGAATATGTGGAACAGCTAGCCTGTTAGACTTCACTACACGTGCTTCATTCCTCCTAGACACCCCCAACCTAGAGGACACAGCCAGCACCATGTTCTGCAGTGTCTGGTGAAGGAGAGATGTTGTGTGTGTGACATCAGGCAAATGGCGCTCATACCTTGGGCCTTCCTCCAGGGAAAGCCTTGGGAAACATATTCATCCACCTTGGAAAAAAGTGAAATGAGATGACAGTCAGTGATGTGATTCCATTTCCTGATTTTTCCTCTTTGCCTCGTTTGCCCAGTCTCTGCTAAAAAATTTTAAAGCACCTCCTTGAAAATTAGGCTAAGGAAAGCAGTTGAGGCTTATACATGACCAAGAGGGTGCTGGCATTGTGAGAGAAGAATGCTATTTCTAGGCACTCTGCCAGGAGAGCAAAACGTTCAGTGTGTTTCAATAAAAAATTGCAACGGGGAGCATAAATGTAGTCCTCAATGTGTTTGTTGACTTGAATCCCACTTAAGAGCCTGCATTCAGTCATTGACTGCACTGTTATCAGCTATGTGAGTTCTATCTTGCATCTCTCTGGAAACCAGACGAAGTATAACTTCAAAAATACACATCTGTTGTCCGTGGAAAGTCACTTAGTTTCTCTGGATCATATATAAACAAAATGAGTTCATTGAGAACCCATGGAGAATTTGGGCCAGTCAGTCTGTGAAACAGGGCAAAGCCTGGGAGTCTGTATTTTCAACAAGTTTCATAGGTGGTCTTTTTGCTGATGTATATAAGGCTCTCTGGGTTGTTAACATTCTGCGATTCCAAAATTTTGCACAAATGTCAGGGAAAATGATTTTTGTTTGCTGTATAAATTTCCCCTTTAAAATGGTTGGATAATTTAGGACCATGTGACTTTAAAAAAATCTTGGTTCCACTCTCTGTCTATCTGCCTCTGTCTCTTGCTCCTTGTTCATTTGATCTCTTGATTTGCCCATCCTGAGGAATGGAAATAATTCATAAAGATTCTTTTGGTCAATTTTAGAAGCAACAGCTTTGTCACCACCTAGACTGTCTCTCCTGGGCAGTTCTGGCTTATCTCAGAACCATCACCTGACTTGGCCGGTCAGAGATTCTTTGTGGTTTGGGGAGAATGACTTTGTTTCTTAGGGTGAAGAGAGATGACAGGAATGGTATTTCCATTTAACAGCAGGACGCTATTGTCAGGAGACCGGCTTCAGGTTGCATTGTTTGGATTCTGAAGCCACTCACCTGAGGGGATACTTATCTGCAACTGTTGCTTTCTACCTCCTAACTGGGTGCAGAGTTGACTGCATTAGTGAGAGTGCCTTGGTTAATCCTTTGCTTAACTTATTCTTTTTGGCACAGCCAGGGGGCATTTAAAGATAAAATCTGTCAACAGAGGCTAAGTCCTGATCAAACAGGTATGGGTGACTGGGAGCTGAAGTACGTGAGAGACCTGCAGGGTGGCAAAGTGCTGTGGTCAAGGAAGCACCCGGAAAGCAAGCGTGTGAGGTGATGTAGGGGATGTTTTCCCAGCAACTGAGTAGGATCATGGAAGTATATGTTCTTTTTTTTTTCTGCTCGAGTTCTACATTTCCTACTTAGCTTTAAACTTTAAATCACTGGAGTCAAGTAAAAATAAAGGCGAGAGGAACTGAAATCATATATTACATGCCTGCTTGACACTTTTCAAAGCTCTTAGGAGGAACTTCAGGACAGAAGACTTCTTTAAAAATAACTCCCATCCTTCTTGCTTTGAGTCTTAATTTCCACGGCGCTCACAGTCTCTCTTCTCTTCCGTTGCTCATCCCTTCTCCTCTTCCCGACTTCCTGCGAGCCATTTCTGTTTGCTGCTCTCCTGTGCGCATCTCCTGCTCACGTGGTCTTCTAAATGTGGTTTGTAGAACAGCAGCTTTGGGCGCTTGTTAGAAACGCTGATTTGTGGTCCCCACCCCAGACCTACAGAGTCAGAATCCTCATTCCAATAAGCTCCTCAAGTGACTTAAGACACATTCAAATCTGTGAAGCCTGCTCAGGCCGGAAGACTTTGTTGAAGGCCTCATACGGTTTTCTGAACACAGAACCTAATGGCCAGTTCTTTGACCACTCTGACATGTGTCATGATCTTCTTCTTCAAAGCTTGTCTCTTTGATGGCCCTGACATAGCTTTATCTAGATCTCCTTTATGCCATGTTGCTTTTATTCCCTTGGGTGATTTACTGTTTTCCTTTCCTTTTAATAACTTCAGAACCAGAGAGTTCACAGTTTTTCATCAGCCACATTTCCTCCTTCTCCCAAGGTCTACTTCTACAGTTCCAGTTAACTTCAGGACAGCTCTACCTTGGCTGTCTTTCTGCGACTTCAAGAATACTCTTTCAAAACCAGTTCATCTTTTCCTTTACTCCTCTTGCGTTCTTTAATGAGTGACATCCCATGGAGAAGGGGAGTGGCCTGCACCATTAATTTCTCCTTCTTTTCCTGTCTAATCAGTTGCCAGATTGTGCCTTCATCATTGTCCTTGTGTTCTGATTTTTCTCACTTAATCAGGTTATTTTAACCTCTTAAACCATTTTAAGGGACAGATCCTTAGAATTCTAGGCATTATCTGCTCCTAACTCTCTTGCCCTCCACTGTTGAGTATTTTTCTTGATGTTGTAATCATTTCTTTTCTCAGCTCCAAAGAACTCTTTGTTTCTCCATAGTCTTCAGAGTTAAGTGTGGTTTCTTCAGAGCAGGCTTCAGGGTCGCTCACACTCAGGCCCCAGACCCTTCTTCCGAACATCTTTTCACTTATCTCTGCAAATGCTCTATCTTTGACCAAACTGAAGTTTTGTTTCCATGCTTTGGCATTCCCCTACCATCTAGAATGTGAAATGAAATTCTAATATAGATTATAGCAGGATGAACACAGCCAGCACCTGTTATGGGTGAGTACGGGTTCATTACAGATAGGTCAGGCCATCTGATATTCCTTTTCTCTCTTTTTTGACTTAATAGATAAAGAACCATGTTAAACACCAAGAATTCAGGGAGAAATTTTATATCTGAATTGTTTCAAACAACTTTACCAAAAGAGGTTAGCTGAATGGACCAATGTCACTTTGGAGAAATGTCTCTTGCGGTTACCAACAGAACTTGCCTTGGTGCCTGATTTTTTTTTTTTTTTTTTTTTTTTGAGACAGGGTCTCTCTTTGTAGTTCAGGCTGGCCCTGAGCTCACTGTGGTGCCCAGGCAAGCCGCCGTGAACTCAGCAGTCCTCCTGTCTCTGCCTCCTGAGTGCTGGGATTACAGGCGTGAGCCACCACGTCCAGCATTGTGGTATGTGGTCTTGATTTTTGGTGGGCGTGTCTCCACGCCCAGCATTATATGTGGTTACCGGGGATTGAACTTGGGTCCTTGCGCTTGTGAGGCAGGCGCCGGAACCACTGAGCTAACCCTCCGGCCCTGAATTTTTTTTTTTTTTTTTGAGACAGGGTCTCGCTTTGCAGTTCAGGCTGGCCCTGAACTCACTATGTAGCCCAGACAAGCCTCGAACTCAGCAATCCTCCTGTCTGCCTCCCAAGTGCTGGGATGACAGGCATGAGCCACCACGCCCAGCTCTGTGGTATGTGGTCTTGATTGCTGGTGGGTGTGAGTCACCACGCCCAACATTGTTGTATGTGATTACCTGGATCAAACTCAGGACCTTGCGCTTGCGAGGCAGGTGCCGGAACCACTGAGCTAAATCTCCGGCCCTGGTGCCTGATTTTTACCTGTGACTTAGGTGAAGATATAGAATCTTATAAGGTCTTTTTGCAAATGGGAGGAGGACTAAGAGATACAGGGAGGCGAAGGAAAGGGAAAGTAGAAAGAATTAATGTGCTATGTACATGTACCAACTCCCCATGATGAATGTAATCATTATGTACTATACACATGTACTAATAAAATTTTTAAAAAATTAAAAATAAAAAACAACATAATTTTTAAAGATTTATGCATATCATATTTGTGGGTGAGAAAGTTGGGAAGGACTACAGAATCAAATAATAGAATCATGTCCCAATCTTTTATCAGCTAGAATACATGGGCCAAAATAGAGGTGAAATTTAGGAAGATTTACACTGGTACTTGGACTCTCCAATCAACATTAGAGTATGGGGATATGTGAGAAATATATTAATTTTTACTTGGCATCTTCAAGTGTATTTAAGGAGCTCCTGAACTTTGTGTTCATTGACACAACCTGGAAGCCTTGGAGAAGGAGGAAAATCATGCTTGGAATGTTGTGTTCAATTTTGTGCCCTGTATCTTAAGTGAGATTCGGAATCTTTTTAGGGAGAACATGATGACAGTCATTTGGCCAGGGTGTGGTTGGGAGTGGAGAGCTCCCTGGGTGGCCTTTGATCTCCTTTCCAGTCCAGTTTTTCTCAGTTATAATTTCCTTGGCGGAAGGGAGTTGCTGTTTTGTTGGAGTGTCTCCAAAGGTGTTCAGCACAACGCTTTCCTCCGAGGTGTGTGCTAATGTGTATTGTTGAATGAATGTCATTAGCGTCATGTAAGTTTTGTCTACTGACCCAGAGCGCAGTTCCCTTGAGGGCGCAAGTCACATATTATGTTTCTTTTTATGCCGTCCCAGCATCTTTCTTGGGGTTGGATATTCAGTAGATGCTTAATAGAGACAGGTTGGGTTCGCAAAATTAACAGAGAAATCCTTTGAGCACCTCGTACTTAACACCCCCGCCCCGTTTCCCTTTTCCTGTTAATAAGAACAAATGAACGCTCTAGGGCTGGCGTCTGGGGCAGTCTCCACACTTGCACTGGGCAAGTAAGAACAGACGTACAGGAGCAGAAGAGGAGGAAGTGGGGTGGAAAGTGTCATCCCAGCTGAAATTTAGGGTCAGGCATCTGAATGCAGCAGCTGGGCTCTCCCAGCCTTTCGGTGTTAGTTATGGTAATGAAATGCTTTAAAATGACACAATTAAAATACTTAATCACGTGCAAGTTTAAGTTCCTTTCAATTGGCCTGGTAGCAGCAGAAATTGCATAGTTTGCTTCCTGGGAGATTGTAGCCCAAGACCAATAACTCACTTGTGTCTGTCCAGCTGTTATGTGCTATTCACTGGCAGGTGTGACTAATTCCACTGCTGACACCACCTCTTGGATGAATGTGGGCTTCTAAAGCAGCTCGCTCACAGGGATCTGTGAGGGAGCATTGTGGGAAGGGCCTGGGCTCCTCTTTGTTGTTACTGGTGGGGCCGAGCCCACTCGAGAGACTTGGATTAATGTCGGCACTGTTTCTCCAGGGCCTGTCTGCTCCCCTGGGCCCTCCTGGCGTATGCTCACGATTCGTGGTGCTCTTTTTCTGTTCTCTCTTTCTGTATTGTCATAGCTTTCTCTAAAGGGCAGGATTTTCTGAAGGTTCCGAAAACACATTTATTTGAAAGTGCCAAAGCGGTGGTTGTAAGAAGTCAAACACGAAGACACAAGGCCATGTCTGGGTGTGCCACTGTGGCAGAAGAAAGCATTGGGCTTTTCCATACCAGGGTGTGTTTAGAAAAGTACATAAAACCTCCATATCTACTGTTTAATACTTAGAGTTAATAGTTACAGTGGCTTTAACCATTTAATTGTGTTTAGCTTTTTTTTTTAGGAACATAGAAAAAAAGTCATGTTTTGTTAATGTGCCAGCCTGGATTATTTTCCCCTGTCAGTTTATCAATCAACAATAACAAAAACTCAGATATAAAATCTTCATACATTTACAGTAGTATAAAAGACATTAAGCAAAAAAGTCCTTTAAAACATTTTGCATTTTCATTGCATGTAGCAGGTGCTACATATCAAGCTATGTTTACCCAGCTACAGTGAGCTGGCAAGTGATTGGTGTGGCTGGAGTACCTGTAGACAAACTACAAGACTGTTATTTTCACCTTTCAGCTGAAAGGGTAAGTTTTAGTATCAGTCAGATCAAGGTGATATGAAAGTTACTCAGGATTTCTTGGAGACTGTTGACAGTAACTGCGGTCAGCCAGGTAGTGGCAAACCTCCCTTCTGTGGCTTTGCTGACTGGACAGCTCACATGTGTGGAGGAACTTTTAGTGCAGTTTAGTGGAGCTCCTCAGTGTGTTAGTGAGAGCTTGAATTAGTATGGCTATGACCAGTTTTAAAAGTCCTGTCATGGTCTAATAGCTGGACAGGAATAAGGAAATCCAGGAATTAATCTCAGTTTTGCTCATAAGAAGATAGATGACCCTCAAGCAAGTCCCTGAGTTGTGTTTCCTCCTTTGTGGCATGGAAATAATAATCAAATAATTCCTATATTGTGTGGGATTGTGAGTTTGAAATAATAAATAATAGTAATAGCGCTGGGGATTTAGCTCAATGGTGCCTCACAAGTACAAGAGCCTGTTTGATCCCCAGTGTTACAAAAGTTTTAAAAGCTCCTTAATAAACTGATAGCACACATTGATAGATATCTACATATATATATATTTCTATACATATCTTTATTGGTGGCTTTCCTTATTCCAAAATGAGTGGGTTTTGGGTTGCAGTTTAGGCACTCATGTTTAAAAGGCTTTCCATCACAGTGTTATTTTATGAGGTTAGTGTTTTTATTTTTATTTGGTTCCTTTAAAAATGGAGAGAACTTCTTGGATTTATACTAATTAGTTAATCGTCAAGATTGGGCAGGGTAGGGTAAAACTCTCATCAAATGATTTCTCTCTCTAAATAATTATATTGGAAGCCATGACCTCAATATATTTATCTGAACTATATTGGCTACATCTAAGGGTGTATTTCATCTCATGAGATATCTATGGAAACACGAATAGTGTTTCCTTTCACTTGTCATGTATCTCAAAACTCACCACACAGTGTTGACTACATGGCACTGTGATCATATCTGCACATGACATTGGAGAAGGTAACACTGGAAAATTTTTAAAGGAAGCATTTAAAGAATCTACAGCCCTAGATGAGCTTTAGATGACATAGGACAAGCTGAAACTTTGGACCAAAGATTTATTAAATAGATTGAGTATTGCTGAATTGATGTATATTCTCTTGTTCCCAGGACAGTGTGGTAACAATGATGCTTGAAGAATTTCTTTTGTCAATTTGCCATTCCTGGTTCCACGGACTTGTACAATTGCTCATCAGCAAAACAGAGTCCTAGTCAGTATTTTCTGAGAAGTCCCTTTTGGCTCTAAAATTCCATGTTCATAACTTCAATTTCATATAGAAATGAAAGCATCCTATTCTCTTTAGGCAGTCATTTCTACAACCTTCCTCTCATCTGATAATTTTGGAATAATTTGGGAATGGTAATTGGTAAAAAGCATATTTCATATTTCAGCTAATTGGAAGCTATACAGGAAGAGGGGGAGAAAGGAAGGAGATGAGAGAGAGAGAGAGAAAGAGAATTTGAAAAGTGAAACATAGAGAGTGGCAGAGGGAAATATAGAAAGCTCTTGCAAACATGCTGTGGTTTCCTTATCCTGATTTCTGAGCCTCTTGATCCTGATTCCAATAACCCATGTTGCCTTAATTTTCAAATATGAAACCCTTAAATCTCACAACTATTATTATTATTAATATTCAATGCTGATTCAGATTTAACAATATGGAATAAATCATCTATTTTTACCACCTGTCCCCTCTTGTTGCTTTTTTTTTTTACCATTTCCCAGATTATATGTAATACAAACAACAGAAAATTTCCCCTCATTCTGGCATCCCCAGAGAATTGAACAGCATCTCCACACAGAAGAGAGCACTCAATGGATGCTTGATGTAATGACTCTTTTTAACAATTTAGTTTATTTATTGCCTCTTTTATTCATTCTTTCCTTCTGGTTGCGATTTTTGTTGAGTATATTATTAGTTTTCCAGGACTTTCAGTAATGGTTTAGTTGTAGGAATTTTTTCATTTGATCTAAAAACATTTTAATTTGGCTTTATTGCTAGAGGATCAGTATAGTTTAGCTGGGTATAGAATTATAATTGACAGTTACTTTTCAGTGAATACATTGAAGATATTATTCCTTTATGTATTGGATTGCATCTTGCTCTTGCCCGCAAATCCATGGGTTGAAACCCCTAACTTCATTGTGACTGTGTTTGAAGATAGGATCTTTAGGGAGGCAATTAAGATTAGGTCAGGTTATCAGGTTGGAGCTTAAATCCAATAGGACTGGTGTCTTTATAAGAAAAGAAGTGAGATTAGACAGTATTCTGTCTCTCTGCAAACATATTGGAAAGAAAGGCCATATGAGATCACAGCAAGAAGGCAGCTGTCTATAAAACAGGAAGAAAGTCCTCACCAAAAGCTGATTTGCTGGAACTTCCATGATGCTAATCTTAACCTCCAGAACTAAGAGAAAATACAGAGTCTTTATTGTTTAAATCACAAATGGACTAACGGAGATTTCACTGTGTTCTGGAATTTACTGTTACTGGTGCAAAGTCTGCTGTCAGTCTTTCATTCCTTGGAGTGAAGAAAGCTGTTTGATTTAAAGATATTTTTCTCCTTTTAGTTATTTGTTACCACATAATGTACCTATGTGTGGATGTGTTTTATTCAAAATTATTGGGATTCAGTGATCTCATTCATGTATTTATTTGTTTCCCAGTTCTGTAAAATCCTTAGCTATTCTCCTTTTTGATTACTGTCTTTTTTGTGTTCTCTTTTCTTTTATCTAGAATCTTTACTAGACTTGATTGAGTCTTACTCTGTCCGCAAGTCTCTTTTATTTCATATGTCCAGTCTTTTTATCTTTCCATGTTGATTTCTGGATAAATTTTCTCAGATTTACCTTATGATTCATAATTCTCTTCTTAGCTGTATTTATTATTATATTTAGCTCATTCATCAAATGTCAATATAGATCAATTTTTTGGTCTTATTTGGCTTTTGTGGTAGGTGTTCTGTTTTTTTCTTCTGTGGTATCTTATTTCAGTGAATTCTCTACCTTTTAATTCCTGTTTCAAATTTTAAATAATTTTCAATTCCTGTGTTTGTGATTAGCTGACCTTTTTTTCACAATGGTTTGTTTCTTCATGTGACTTATAATTTTTAAACTACAAGCTGACATTTATCTAGAGTTGTTTCATGGGCCCAGGATTATGGAAGGATTTCTAATTTTGAAAAAAACAGGGCACCATGAGTCTGACACCAATTTTATGTTATTTTTCATTTTGAATTTCAAATATGTTGCCTGTACACTCCTGAATAGTGCAAGCTTCAAGTATTTGTTCCTTGCAAAAGGCCTTTTCTCAGACTACAGCCTGAAGAAACATCTTGCATCCTTACTGTTTTTCCAGGCTGACAAGGTTTTCTCATTCCTTTTCTGTATATTTGGCAGCAGAAACATCTAGATTTATGTAGCACTCATTCCTACTATTCCCCATCTTGTGTGGAACCATCTTTATGAAAATATGAAACACCCAGAATCTTGGATTTATAGCCAGTTCTAATACCTTTGTTGGCTCCTATGGCATAGATTTTGATTTTAATCTTTTAAAATCTAATTTTAAAATCTCTCTTGTTTGAAACTCTGCTGTGTATTAAATTTTTTTTGTTTGTTTGTTTTGCTTTTTGAGACAGGGTCTCGCGTTGTAGTTCAGGCTGGCCCTGAGCTCACTATGGTGCCCAGGCAAGCCGCTGTGAACTCAGCAATCCTCCTGTCTCTGCCTCCCGAGTGCTGGGATGACAGGCGTGAGCCACCACGTCCGGCATTGTGGTATGTGGTGTTGATTGTTGGTGGGTGTGAGTCTCCACGCCCAGCATTATATGTGGTTACCGGGGATCGAACTCAGGTCCTTGTGCTTGCGAGGCAGGCGCTGGAACCACTGAGCTAACCCTCCGGCCCGTGTATTAAAATTTTAGGGGAGGATTTTGTTTTATCTGATTTTCTTTGAATGTTGTGACATAAGTTTATATCAGTGTAGTCTGTTATGTTGCTGAAACAGAAATAAGCCTGAAATCTTTCATTAAATAAAAAATAAATTTCATTTTGACCCTGGGCATTTTTTTTTTTTTTGTACTGGGAATCTAACTCAGGCCCTTGTGCTTCCAAGGTAGGAGCAGTACCACTTGAGCTAAATCACTGGCCTGGATCCTCATTTTGGAATTATTTCATTCTTACCTTCTGGAACCTCTAGAGACTAGTACTTGGGGCTTGGCATTAGTTACTCACATTTTAACTAATCTATTGCCTCAGCATACTTTCCTGGTCACCAAGCACTATTCTGGCCTTCTGCCACCTATCCTGGTTTGCTGTTTGTCCCTCAGTTGCACCTTGTGATGTTGCCCACGTGAGTCAGCTCTGTCATTGCTGGGCTTTACTGACATCCAGACTCAGGTACTGTGCTCTGTACATGTTTCTGAGGTTCCACTAGGCTGTTCATATTTAACAATCCAATGCTGACCTCACTGTGATAATTCTTGTCTACTGCCTGCCTTCTCTTGTTCTGTTTTTTTTTTTTTCCAGGAACTGTCCTATGTCTTGATTCTCATCAACCTCCCTTTCTCCTTTCCCTTTCTCACTTCACACAGAATCAATCACCAAGTTTTTCTGACTTGAATTTTCCTCTTCTCCAAGTCCATTTGAAGTGCCCTGGCTCAATCTGTCATCCTGTCTCAGCAGGTGTACAGTTGATATCTCCCTACTTCTTTCCTTGTCTAATTCTACTTCCAGCTTAGTTCATTGATGGCAGATGTGACTCAACTATTTTTTTTTTTTCAGTATCAGGGATCAAACTGAGGCCCTTGTGTGTCCAAGGGTGGCGCAGTACCACTTGAGCTAAATCCCCAGCTCATGACTCAACTATTTGACTCGGCAGCTATAGTGACTGTCCTGGCTTTCTTTGCTAATGTCTCCTATTGTTTACATGGTTCTCAAGACCTTTATGATCCATTCTCTGCCTGTTCATTTCTGCTCTCATTTGGAGCTGCCTGGACTTTGCCGTATTGCAGAATCCACAGTGCAAGGCAGATCTCCCACAGCTTCTGTGCTTTCTCTCATGAGGTTTTCTCTCCTGGGAGTGGCCTTCGACTTTACTTGACTGGCCAGTTTCCCATCCTTTATGACAGATTTTATGTGTAGCCTTTTGTCACTATAACAAAATATCTGTGATAATTGCAAATGTTTATTTTCACTCATGGTTTTGGAGATTCCTGTCCATGGTCAGTTAATCTCATTGCCTTGGGCCTGGGATGAGGCAGCACATCATGATAGGCGAGGGTGGTGGAGTAAAACTGCTTACATCATAAGCCAGGAGGAAACAGGAAGTGAAAGGAAGCAAACAGGAAGACCAGGATCCCATCATGCCCTTCAAGGGCACATGTCCAGTGACCCAACTTCCTTCCACTAGGCTCTGCCTCTTAAAGTTCCCACTACCTACTAATAAGAATCAAGTTGTGGACCATGGCCTTAGAATATAGCCCCTTCTATATTCCACTTCCTCTAACCATCTCAAAAGACACTGGCTTATATGTTCCTTTCCTGCGTTCCTAATACTCTTGTGGCTGCTTAACATTCTAATCCAGTTGCTGTGCCTATTTCCTACAATACTCTGAGCACCCCCAGGAATTATACTTTACTCAGTTTTGTAACTTGGCTTGGAACATGGTAGGTGCTCACTAAAGGTTTCCACGAATATGTAGATGGGTGGATGAGTGAGCAGATGGCTTCATACTTGTCCAGGGAATGGCAGTTCTACAGGGTTTGAGATATCTACGATGGCTTCCTGTAGAGGGCGGCTTGTGGGGTCTGCATGAGATCAGTTAAAGGTGAGTGGGACAAGAGAGAAACTTGACTGCTGGCATTTTGTGTCTCCAGTTTGGGTGCTTTACAAGTCAACGACGGATTGCAGCAGCAGGTGACTAATGGCCAGCAGCCTTCTGACAGCCCCTGCTGACAGGTGATAATGAGATTAGTGCTTTTTGATTCCATTATTAACAAGTAGGCAGAGAATCATTTGGGGATGTCAGAAGCTAATGATCAGAATTAAGGGGTCCTCTAACTTTGGGGCAGCTGTTCAGGTACTTGATGCTTTGAAGACTAATTGCGGGCATTCCCTCTTCTAAATATTTTAAAATGAACATTTTGGTGGATATAGAACATCGTAAGTGTACAGCTTGATTAATTATCACAAAATGAGCATATCCATGCAAGCAGAATGAGACTAGGGTATAGACTGGTGCTATCATGCAGAGCCACATGTGCTGGTCCCAGTCACCCCTATTACCCCTTTTCCCCACCACAGGTAGCTGACCACTGTTCTGAACAGCAGAGATCAATTTTGTCACTTTTGAAATTTTATGTAAATGAAATAAAATAGGACGTTGCTTACCATGTACTTCATCTGCTCAATATTATGTCTCTGGAGGGCTGTGGATGTAGCTCAGTGGTGCTGTGCCTGCCTTGGAAGTACAAGGTCCTGGTACTACGGGAAAAATCATGTCCATGAGATTCATGCATTTTGGGGTAGCAGCGGTTTATGCATTCTTATTGATATATGTCATTGCACTGTATAAATACACCCAATTTTATAAAGCTGTTTTGCTGCTGATGGATGTTAGGCGGCTTTCCAGCTTTTAGTTGCTATGAATGGTCCTGCCTATCTTTGGTTGGACACATACATCCATCTCTGCTGAGCTCACATCTAGGAAGGGCTCACAGGGTCTGTGTGTGCTCAGTGTTAGCAGACTACCCAAGTGTTTCCTAGAGTGGTTGTGTAGTTTACACCTCCAGCAAGAGTTTCAAAATTCTAATTGTGTCACATACCTGCCAGTGTTTTTAGTTTTGAATTTTATTCTACTACAGTAAATGCATTTAATATGAGGTCTACTCTCTTAACAAATTTTTAGGTGTAAATACATTATTGTTGTTGACCGATACAATGTGGTACAGCTGATCTCTACAGAATAGTCATCTTGTTTCAAATGGAAGTTTATGCTTCTTGGTTAGCAATTTCCCTTCTCTTCTCCCATCTAGATCCTGGCAACCCCCATTCAATTTTTTGATTCTATGATCTTGACTGTTTTAGTTGCTTTAGTTACATGTAAATAGAATATTGCAGTATTTGCCTTTCTGTAATTGGCTTACTTAGCATACCATCCTTAGTGTTCATTAATGTCACAGAATTTCCCTTCCCTCTTTAAAGGTCTGGTAGTGTTGTATTATATGTACTGTCACATTTTCTTTATCCATTTATCTGTTGATGGACATTTAGGTTGTTTCCGTATCTTTGTTATTGTGAATAATGGTGCAATGAATATATTACCTCTTCAGAAAACTGATTTTAGTTCGTTTAGATAAGAAGTTGAATTTCTGGGTCACATTGATAGTTCTGTTTTAATTTTTTTTTTTCTGCTTTTGAGAAAGGGTCTTGCTTTGTAGTTCAGGCTGGCCCTGAGCTCACTGTGGTGCCCAGGCAAGCCGCCACAAACTCAGCAATCCTCCTGTCTCTGCCTCCCGAGTGCTGGGATGACAGGCATGAGCCACCATGTCCGGCATTGTGGTATATGGTGTTGATTGTTGGTGGGCGTGTCTCCACGCCCAGCATTATATGTGGTTACCGGGGATCGAACTCAGGTCCTTGCGCTTGCGAGGCAGGCGCCGGAACCACTGAGCTAACCCTCCAGCCCCTGTTTTTAATATTTTAAAGGACCTTCACACTTTTTTTTCCATAGCACCTATACACTATTACATTTTCATGAACAGTGTGTGCCTTAGTTGCTTTTTTTTTAGTTTGTTTGTGGGAAAAAATACCCAACACTCACAACTTAAAGGAGGAAAGATTCGTTTTGGTTCACAGTTTGTAGAGGTTTCAGACTATAGTTGGCAGGGCAGCATGGTGGAGGGGCATGGCAGAGGAGAGACAGCCCACGGTAGGCAGGCAGGAGGCAGCATGACTTTCCTCTTTTTTCACTTTTTATTTCATCCAGGCTGCAAGCCTATTGATTGGTGCCACCCACATCCAGGACAGGCCTTCCTTCTTCAATAAATCCATCATCCACACTCATACTATGCTAAACCACTCAGTGGGTTGTACACTCATGATCCAGTATCAACACCTATGATCCAGTCAGTCCCCAAACCTCTGCCTATGAACGCATGAGGCTTTGGGGTCACACTGAAATATAAGATATAATAGTATGTAAAGGCTTCAGTTTTTCCACATTCTCATCAACACTTGTCTTTTTTTTTTTAAAGTGATGGTCTCCCTTATAGGTTTGAAGTGATATGTGAGTGTTTTTATTTGTTTTTGTTTGTTTGTTTGTTTGTTTGAGACAGGGTCTCGCTTTGTAGTTCAGGCTGGCCCTGAGCTCACTATGTAGCACAGGCAGGCCTCGAACTCGGCAATCCTCCTGTCTCTGCCTCCTGAGTGCTGGGATTACAGGAGTGAGCCACCACGCCCTGGCCCTGTGGTATGTGGTATTGATTGCTGGTGGATGTAGTGACTCATGCATTGTATGTGGTTACCGGGATCAAACTCAGGGCCTTGCACTTGTGAGGCAGGCACCAGAACCACTGAGCTAAATCTCCGGCCCCTATTTGTATTTTCTTGATGGTTAGTGATGTTGCACATTTCTTGTTGATCATTTGTATGTTTTTTTCTGGAAATATTTAAATCTTTAGTCCATTTGGTAACTTGCTCACCAGGATTTTTTTCTCTATTGAATTATATGAATTTCTTTTTTTTTTTTTTTTTTTTTTTTTTTTTTTTTTTTTTTTTTTTTTTTTTT